>CANXYI011197723.1:0-11256 GCA_948208565.1 Hura crepitans
CTCATTTCCACCATTTCTTCATCTCCCTTGGTTAAAACAAACTCCACTAGTTTTCCTCTATTCTAACCACCAACCACCACCATTTCACCTCTATTCCTCCACCAAAAATAACACAATCAAGTGGGAATTAATCCCTAAAGCCATAATCTCCATCTCCAGTCATAGAAGTTGGAAAAAATTCACCTATGGTTAAGTTATGCATATAAAGCCTAAAATTTAAAATGGTGTAAGTTACTCCTTTCTCAATTTTAATTTTAGTCCTAGGTAGCCTACATAATTCTAAGGATAGCCATGTTTTTAGAATATTTATTTGAGCTTGGTATGATTTTTAAGGAATTTTCTAAGCTAGAAATGGTGTATGTAGACATAAGGAATAACCAAGGAGAATAAGGAAAGTAAAGCTTCTAAAGTGTAAGAAAGGACTTGGAATTGATATAGGTATGTGAATTTGACATATTTGAATCGTGCCATGATGTGTGTGGATGTGTGCTGTGTAAATGTAACACCCCCAACCTAATTTATAAGAAACTAGGCAAAGGACGATACTTCCCAATGGTCACCCATCCTAAGATTTTCCTAGGTAGCTTTTGTTTAACTTTTACTATTATTTATTTTATTCATTATTGAAAATTCATTCAGTGGAACCAATGATCTTTTATATATGTCTACAGTATATAACACTCACAAGCCTAGTCTTACAACAAATTAGCAGAGCTTGATATGGTCTATAGCAATAATTCTTTCTATTTACTATTTATTGGTATTTCAATTCCATGAATACCATGTTACCCAATGGCCAATAATAACATGCATGAGTGCCTTTATCTACTCTGTACATATTAATGTGAAAGATAAAATCTTAGCTAAATAGTCTTTAGCTATAATGCTGGTTACTTCACATTGTTGGCTACCCTTACCACTTGCACATTGGATAATTGATACGGTGAGTCTACACTTAATGATGAATTTAGTGAAACATGCATTATACCATAAAATTCCATTGCACACATAAAAGCACCCCAGTAATAAATTAATTAACAATTATCTTACTATCTTTAGACTGGTCGTCATATTTGAGATCTTTATTCTCTATATTCTTTTCTAGTACTTATTTTGTCATTAGCTTAAATAAAAATTATTAATGAATATGTTGAAAATGCTAACAAATTCCTTATCAATTATCAAATTATGGTTTTGCCATTCTTTTCTATCTTTTGGCCCCTTTGATTCAAAACTCTACTTATTACCTATCTTCTATTATTTTTCCTCAGTCTATCTACTACTTAATTTGGGTAGTTTAGTAATTTGTTTCCATTACCATTTAACTAGCTTATGCTTTCATCCTCTTTATCGATCTAACACTTAGTTTATTTAATGTATTACTTTAGTTATAGAGTTTACTTAAGGTTTACTTATAATGATCTCACTATTTTACAACCCCATAATTTGTATGCTCCTATTGTTTGTCCTAATTACTTAAGTCATTTTACATCCTTTAGGATTTATCATAATATTAACTACATCTATTGGATACCTTCTTATAACTTATCTTTCATTTCTATTGATTTTACTGATAGGTTATTCCAATTATTACAAATTAAAATGCCTATATCTTCATTGTATGCCATTAATTTCATTTAGGCTTTTCAATCATTTTATTTATAGCACTAAAGTTTAGGGAAAACACCTAATCACTAGATATCAGGAATCATATTGTATAATGGCCACCATTTTGGGCCTCGATAGCTATACCTATGTGGTTTAAGAACCAGACAAATCAATATCACATCATCTAGTACAATAGCCCACATTTTAGACCTTAGCATTTGCACACACCTTTTGTTTGATAATAGGGATTAGTTCCTAAAAATCTCACAATACTAAACTAGCAGATAGTAGGGATCAATCCCTAGACCTCCCAATATTTGCAATAGGGATAGCATGGATCAACCCCATGGGACCTCTCAATATCCCAATCTATAACATCATTATTAGTATCATATATCTGTTGGATAGTAGGGATTAGCCCTGTGGACCTCCCAATATCTATAATCATTAAGTGGGTTAGCAGGGATCAGTCCATAGAGCTCCTAATACCTGGAGTGTGTAGGCTCAAATAAATGCTCATCAGCTACAACTGCCATGCTTAGGCTAAAATCTATTTAGACCTAGCCTTCAACATTTACTAATCCCTAGTTAATTGGTCAACCTATCTAGTGTATTTCCAGCCATTAGGCTATTATCTCTATATTATTTCATCTTTACAATCACTCCTCACTCTTCTTATTATATAGATATCCTCAAGGAGAACATAATCCTTATTTTACTAGTCCGTTGTTTTATGATTTAACCATTACTTAGGGTTTTTCTAGTTTGACTGGTCTCCCATATCTAAATCTTGTATTTTACTCTCTTAATTAATATCATTCATTTCACTTTTCTTCATTTCCATATTTTGTTTCTATCACACCCTTACTTGATTTCGATGGAAACTTGATAAAAGTATGAACACCCCCTTAAAGTCACCCATCCTAGGGTTTTTCCTAAGGTTTATTCATTTAACACTTATTCCTTTCTTCTATTGTCATATCTATGCCTGAAATATTTTCATTGTTTCTTTATTTTTAATTTATAATAGTCATAAAGCACTGTTAAAATCATTTAGTTTGACAAAAAAATAATTTTATTAGAAAATTAGATAGCATAATGGCTATTCGGGTTAAAAAAAATTTTTTTTTCTTGCAAAGAAATACACTTCTATACAAGTCATACATTAATTCCACAACTTTCGAACCCTTTGGTCCTCTAACATTAACATGAATCACAATTTCACAAGCAAAATCATTTTCTCCATAGCAACACTCAATTTCATAGTGTCTCAGACCCATTCTCATCAATAATTACAGAGATACATAACATTTGAATGCATTTTTCATACATGCATTTCCATTACCTCATTATATGTTTATCAACTACTGTTATACAATTTTCTATGTACAATTAAAATCTATATACATCCCATAACTCTACTTTTTATATACATGAGCACACTCCTTAAAATTACAATCAAAAGACAAAAGAAAATACCTTAGATAATCTTGTTCAGATACTGAGGCTCACTTCTTATAATCTTAACTTTAACCTACGCATTAGAATGCTGATACACTGAGTAAAACTTAGTGGTGAATACGAAGTAAACAAATGCATGCATTACATATTCTTACATGCAATCATTCCACTATAGCCAAAGATAGTAGTTCATTTTATCTTTTAAATAATCACAACAATGAAATCATTATATACATTCATATGCTACAATAAAACAACCTAATGCTTTTTATGATCATTTTTTGTTAAATTATTATTTGGCAAGGTATTATTTTCCACAGTCTATTATTTTCCTTATTAGGTCCATACCAATAAACCACACCTAAGTACACTAGATAATAGAATCATGGTTGTGTAGTGGTCCATATTTTGGACCCTATCCTATAGTTGCACTTACATAATTATTGTTATGTTGTACAATGGTTTTATGAACCTTATCCTGTAGATGCACCTATATACTTATGTATAATGATGTGCAGTGGTTCTATGAATCTTATCCTATAGCTACACCTACATACTTATGTTTAAAAAGGTATTAATCTAATTGATCATACCTAGCAGCTGCTTTATTCCTATTTGACTACTTAACCCATCAATTGGGTGTCTAACTACACGGGCCTTCAGCCCATTTTTATTTTTCATTTAGGCATAGGTCATTTTGCATTATTCGTTTTCATTTTTCCCTCAGTCTTTTCTCCTTTTTTTTCTTTTTCCTAGCAATTTATATAATCACTATCATTAATCACTCCCTTGGCTCCCTACTAAGTTTTTCTCATTTACTCATCATTTAATTCATTTCCATCATAAAACACATCTTACAATTTAATTGCACATTATTGGTGCCTAAAATCTCATAAAACACATTTATGTTTTGTGTTCACATTTCATTCTTTTTTTTTCTTCTTTTTCATTAAACATTTCTTCAAGGCCATTTCTTATCCATTTTAGGCTATTTAGGTCCACAATTGACCATTTACTTTACAAGTTCTCAAGTTACATGTTTTGGCCATTCTTGGTTTCGTGGCACAAATTTTCATTTCATGCCATTTTGTTACATTTTCATGTATATTATATAACTATATATTATTATCATCAATTCACTTTACATTTGCATACCATATCACATACTCATCATACATAGGTATCACTAGTACCATTTAACCATTAAAGATTCATTGGCATACATTTACATTTAAGGCCAATTTACCATATTTACCTCATTCACATTTATTTATACAGCAATTGGCTTAATTATGTCATCAAATACACAAAATTTCATAACATTTTCAATATTCTATGCAAGATTTTCCTACACATTTTCATGTTAATGAATTATACATATGTTTAAAGCATATTCACTTACCTCAAAGTGAAATTCACCACCTATGGACTCCTTTTCTAGGCTTACTTTTCCTTTTCTTTTCCTTTGCCTACATATATGTAACAAAATTTTATAAATTCCTAGAAAATTCATAGTAACTCCAAATTGAGTTTAATTTTCACCTTAAGGCTTAGAATCACCCCTAGATTACATAACAAAAATAAAAACTAAGATTTCTCAACTTACACTTGAAAATGACACTATTCATCCTATAGCCATATCTCTCATTTTAGACTTCCTTTTGATGAAATTCCTTTTCTAGTTGCTTATTTAGATCATAGAGGTAATTTTAGAGTGGTTAATTGCTTGATTTGGTGGAAAAATGATGGATTTATGGACATATAAATAATAAAAACGTGATGACTATTTTGAAGAAAATGGTTACAGTTTCTTGGACCCAAATGAAAAAGATGGGTGTATTTGGTGTGTATGGGCTCACCCATAGCAAATCACCATTTTATGTAAAATGGCCTCATGGGCCCCATTCACTTATTTCTGAATTTTCATGCCCCATTTTGCCTCAAACTTTAAAAATAAATTTCTTCTATTCTAGACCTATAAAAAATATAATTCTTGTGCAAAATTTCCTCATTTAATCTCATTAAGGGGCTCTTAAATTTTTGGGTCAAAATTCTAGAGTTAACTTGGGTTCACTATTCACTCACAAAATATAAATATTCAGAATGATTAGTAAATGACCTCCAAATATTAAAATTCCTTCCCCAATGACTCATTGGAACTTTTGACATTAAATATATGCTATTTTTTTATCCATCTAGGCATATCTCAAACCAATTCTGGCACAAACCCATTTTATGTCACTATTCACTTCTTTACTTCCTATTATGATTTATTAGTTCTACTAAATCTTTTAATTATTTCATTTTCATTGCTTTTTGGCTCATCAAAGTTTTATGAGTAGTACTTCCCCTTTATAGCCATTGTATAGTGCCCCATACCACTAAGAACACTATTCATACCTCAAAAAGTATTGTTCATAAAATCGTGTTTCGCGAGCATTACATTTCTTCCCCTCTTAATAAAATTTTGTCTGCAAAGTTACCTAGAGTGAATAGCTATGGATATTGAGCCTACATCTATTCCTCACTCTCCCACATTGCCTCTTCTGTATTATGGTGCTTCCATAGTACTTTCACTAGTGGTATTGACTTTTTCCTCAATTGCTTGACTTCACTTGCAAGAATCTTCACTGGTTCTTCTTTATAAAGTCAAGTTTGGCTGTACTTGCACTTCCTCAACTGCTATTACATGTGGTATATCTGATCAATATCTCCTCACTATCAATACATGAAAGACATTATGTATTTACTATAACTCTATTGGCAATGCTAGCTAATAAGCCACTAAACCCACACACTCTGTAATCTTGTATGGTCCAATGAATCTCGAACTTAATTTCCCTTTCTTGTTGAATCTCAATATTTTCATCCATAGAGATATCTTTAAGAAAACTCTATCACTAACTTCATACTTAATGTCTTACCTCTTTAAGTCAACATATGACTTCTGTCTATCTATAGCCAGTTTTAATCTATCTTTTATCACTTTCACCTTCTCTTATGTATCTCTGATCAAATTTGGTCCCATAATCTTATTCTCACTAGCCTTATTGCAATAAAGTGGAGTTTTACATCATCTACCATACAAAGCCTCATATAGTTCCATGCTTAAACTAGCCTAGCAACTATTGTTATAAGCAAATTTTACTAGTGATAAGTACTAATCCTGACTTCCTTTAAATTCTATCACACAGCTTCGTTGCATATCTTCTAACACCTGTATAACCCTCTCTGACTATCCGTTAGTCTATGGATGAAAAGCTATATTGAAACTTATTCTTGTTCCTAATGCATTTTGCAACTTCTTTTAGAATTTTAAAGTAAACCTACAATCTTTGTAGGATATAATAGTCACTAGAACTCTATGTAACCTCACTTTCTCCTCGACATATAATTGTGCCAGCTTATCTAGTGAATAATCCATCCTAACTAGAATAAAATGCATTGTCTTTGTCAATCTATATATTATTACCCAAATAGCATCACATTTGCTCTAGGTCAACCAAAAAACCATAACAAAATCCATAGTAATCTTCACTTATTTCCACTCTAGTATTGTTATAGGATGTAACAATCCAGATGGAACTTGATGTTTAGCCTTAACTTGCTAACATGTCAAATATCTTAAGAAATATTTTGCCACATCTCTTTTTATTCCTAACCACTAGTAAAAAGGTCTCAAATCCAGTTACATTTTTGTACTTCTTAGATTCATAGCATATAGTGAGTCATTTGCTTCTTACAATGTCTACTCTTCAGTTTATTAACATTAGGAACACGTAACTTATCTTGCTAATATTGACAATCATTTTTAATTTCAAAGCCAAATGTCTTCCCCTCTTTGACTTTATTAAATAGCTTCACAAGCTATTCATCTTGTTTCTATCACTCTTTCACCTATAGTCTAAAGTTAATTTTCAACTGTAGCTCTAACAAGATTGTATCATCTAAAATATACTCAACTCGAGCATTCATTTATTTCATTAAAGTAATCATCTTTTTACTTAATGCATCAGCAACCACATTTACTTTTCCTGGATGGTAATCAATCAAATAATCCTAATCTATTATCACTTCCATCCATCTTAGCTGCCTCAAATTTTATTCTTTTTGTGTTAAGAGACATTTAAAACCCTTGTGATTAGTGTAAATGTAGCACCTCTCAACATAGGGATAATGTCTCCATATCTTTCATGCAAATACTATTACAGCCAATTCAAGATCATGCATCGAGTAATTTCTCTCATGTGGCTTCAGTTGCCTTGAAACATAAGCAATCACTTTTCCTTCTTACATTAACACACAACCAAGCCCGTTGTATGAAGCATCACTATAAATCACAAAATCTTTCCCTTGCTCAGGCTATGTAATAATAGGCACTTTAGTTAACATCACCTTAAGTCTATCAAAACTTGCCTAGGACTTGTCATCCGTGACAAATTTCACATCTTTCCTAAGCAATCTTATGAGTGGTATTGCTATCGTTGAGAATCCTTTCACAAATCTTCTATAGTATCTAGCCAAACCTAGAAAACTATGGATTTTGTCACATTTCTAGGTGGCTTCCACTCTATCACAGCTCTCACTTTACTAAGATCCACTTTAATCCCCTCTATATATGCTATGTGTCCTAAGAAAGACACCTTTTTCAACCATAATTTACCTTTACTCAACTTTGCATAAAGCTATTTCTCTCTTAGTGTCTACAATACAATTCTTAAATGTTGTTCATGCTCCTCCTTACTCTTGGAATATACTAGAATATCTTCAATGAAGACTACGACAAATTAGTCCAAGTAAGGCTTAAAAATTTGATTCATTAAATCTATGAATATTGCCATTGTATTAATGAGATCAAATGGCATCACTAAGAACTCATAGTGCTTATATGATTCGCAACTGATGATAACCTAACCTAAAGTCAATCTTGGAGAATTCACTTGCTCCTTTGAGCTAATCAAACAATTTATCAATTCTAGGTAGTGGATACTTGTTCTTCACTATCACCTTATTCAACTGCTTGTAGTCAATGCACAATTACAATGATCCATCTTTCTTTTTCTCAAATAGCATCGATGCTCCCCAACATTAAAAACTCAATCTAATGAACCGTTTAACTAGCAATTCCTGTAACTTGTCTTTCAACTCATTCATCTCTATAGGTGCCATCCAGTATAGAGTAGTAGATATTGGTGTTGTACTAGAAAACACCTCAATCTCAAATTCTAATTCTCTATGCTGTGGTAATCCTAGAAGACCCTTAAGAAAAACATCTGGCAATTCTAATACCATAGGTGTTTGATCAATCTTTGGAGAAAAATCCTTTTAAGTATCAATAACATGTGTAAGGAAAGCCTTACATCCTTTCCAGATAAGCCTCATCACTGATATAACTGATATAATGTTAGGCATAGAATCACTCTCATAAAAGTCAATTACTTCTTTTCCTTCAGTAGTTTGAAGAATAAGCTTTTTCTATTCACAATCTACCATTGCTCAATGCTCAAACAACCAGTCCATGCCTAAGATCGCATCAAACTTATGGAAAGGAAGTTCTATAAGATCAACTGAGAATACCCTATCTTGGATCATTAGAGGACAACACCTATAAACTCAGTTCACTGTCACACTTTGTCCAATCAGATTGCTAACTAGAATATCTATCTCTAAAGGTTTAGGCTTTATACCTTTATCAAGTGCTTGTGCTATGGATATATATGAATGTGTTGAACTAGGATCTATTAATGCCAATACATGAGAATCAAATAGAGATAATGTATAGGTAATGATGTTTAATGCCTCAGCCTCCTTTTGAGCTCTTATGGCATATTAATGAGCTGGCACTCATCTCCCAGTCCTAGTCCTCTAGTTAGAAGTTGCCTTGTTTGCCTGATCCCTCTAACTTTTATCATTAGCCTATGCTGTAGCTTGTGAGTCAGCTTGTCTCTCGGGACAATCCCTCTTAAAATGATCCTTTAAGCCATATAAAAAGCACCCCTTTCTTTTTTTTATACTAGCACTCTCCCTTATGTCTTTTTTGGTAAATCTTACACTCTAGAGGTGGATTTCTGCCTATAGATCTCAGTGCACTAGAGGCTTGCTCAGAAGGTTGTGGCCTATTGTGTGAACCTTGACCTTGCCTCTGACTTTAGCGCTGTCTCTATGGCTAGCCTATTTTTTGTGTCTGCTGGTTACCATGATTATCCTTCCACTTCATTCCCTTGAGTGCAAAACTACCTTTCTAGTAGTAAAAGATCTCTTTCTTTAAAAAAAAACTCTCTTTTTTCATTCATAATTTGCTCCATAGCTTATGCTATATATACTAACAAAGAGAAATCTCTTATTTTTAGGTTGGAAATCTACATTCCCAAGTCCACATCCAAGCCCTTCTAGAACTTTTTACACTTGGCTTCTTCTATCAGTAGATATTCTTTTACATATCTACTCAGTCTTGAGAAGTCCTTCTCACACTTAGAAACAACCCTTCTAGTTTGCTTAAGATCTTTGAACTCTTGTCTCTTCTTATCCAGGTATGTCTCTATGATATAACTTTTGTAAAACTCTTGAAGAAAGAAGTCCCATGTCACATCTTTAGCTACTTTTCTTTTCCTTACTTTCTCCCACCAGTAATGTGCAATAGCTTGCAGCAACTAACATACTTCAGATTCTCTATTCATTTACACTCTAATTGTTCCACTATTCTAACTATCTTCTCTAACCATAACTCTACCTTCCTAACATCATCCTTTATAGTGCTCTTAAAGTCTGTGGCCCCTATTTTCTTTAATCTCTCTAAATATGTTTTTTTGGAGAGTTATAGGTGGTGGTACTAGAGTAAGAGGTGGTAGAGGTGGATGAGTAACTACTGTAGTTTTCTATCTCAATATATCAACTATCTGTTAAACCTACACAGGTGGAACCTATCCTTGTGACTGTGCTAGCTAAGTAACATCACTTTGTATAGGAGTACTAACACTAGCTTCTACCCCTTAGATTGTTGTAGGAGTAAAGCTCAATGCTTTCTCTCTATGTTCTGATGAAGTCAATTCACTCATTGTATATCTACAAAAGAAAACACTATAAGCCTTATAAATAGTAGCTAACATTGGGTATTGACTCTCTAAACATGTATACTCATGTATAACCTACCTAGGAACTCCTAAACTTAGGCTCTGATACCAAAAACTATCACACCCTTACTTGATTTTCATAGAAACTAGATAAGAGTATGAACACCCCCTTAAAGTCACCCATCCTACAGTTTTCCCTAAGGTTTATTTGTTTAACACTTTTTCCTTTCTTCTATTTTCATATCTATGTCTGAAATATTTTCATCATTTCATTGTTTTTAATTCATAACAGTCAAGAATATGTGAGAAAATCATTTAGTTTCATAGAAAACAATCTTTTTTGGAAAATTAGATAGCATAATAGCTGTCCGTGTTAAAAGCCAAAATATTTCCTACAAAGAATACACTTCTATACAAGTCATAGATTCATTCCACAACTTTTGAACCCTCTAGTCCTCCAGCATTATCATGAATCACAATTTCACATGCAAAATCATAATATCAATAGCAACACTTAATTTTACAAGGTCTCAGATCCATTCTCATTAATAATTATAGAGATACATAACATTTGAATGCATTTTTTAGACATGCATTTCCATTACCTCACTATATGTTTATCAACTACTATTATACATTTTTCTATGTAAAATCAAAATCTATATATATCCCCTAACTCTACTTTTTATATACATGTGTAAACTTCCTATAATTACAATCAAAAAAGAAAAGAAAATTCTTCAGAGACTCTTGTTTAACTACCGAGGCTCAGACAATTCTTGTAATCCTAACTCTAACCTATGCATCGAATGCTTATACTCTGAGTAAAACTCAATGGTGAATATGAAGTAAATATATGCATGCATTACATATTCTTATATGCAATCATACCATTATAGCCAAGACAACAGTTCATTTTATCATTTAAATAATCGCAACAATGAAAACATCATATACATTCATATATTACAATAATACATCATAATGATTTTTGTGATCATTTTATGTTAATTTATTATTTGTCAAAGTATTATTTTCCATAGTCTATTATTTTCCTTATTAGGCCCATATTGATAGACTATACCTAAGTAAACTGGATAATGAAATCCTAGTTGTG
>CANXYI011197824.1:0-11594 GCA_948208565.1 Hura crepitans
AGGATTTGTAGATAATTATTAATTTTGTAAAACACCTAGTTGTTTAGGCTTACTTATGTTTGTGCAAAGATAACCATGTGACTTCATTGGATATTGAAAGAAATTTGTTGTTATCCATTTGCATTTATTGATAAAAAGACTGATGGTGGTAAATTAAGCCTAAAGGAAAGTTGCCAATACACCTTGAAGTTTTTCCCTTATTTTTTATTTCATAATTTTTTATTTTTTCAATATTTCTTTTAATTTTTCCATATTTTGAAGTCATACAATGCCAACATTTCATTATTAATTGATTAACACAATACAAGGCCTTTTTTTCTTATTTCTTCTTTAAGTACTTTAGTTGAGAAGTTATCATTTTAGTAAAATCCTGATTTAGAAAAGAGGCTTTTAGCCTTTAAAAAATAGCTTTTGTGATAAATAGTTAAAAAGAGTAAACATACAATTTTTAGGATAAATTTAATACACGATTTATCTTTAAATTAGTACTCAATATTAAAATCGATCTCTAAATTTTTTGAAAATTCAGTTTGCCATTTATATTTTAATTTTTGTTATTAACTTAGTAGTTAAGTCAATTCAAATACTGATATGGACAAATAAGTTTATTTCATACATCCTAAGCACATTATTTTGTAAATTATATAGATATTTTTCTTATATGGAGACTTTTGTAGAAGAATTTTAAAGAAGAAATTTATAGATGGTTAAAAAACTAATAGATGTATAAAAACTGGCAAGTTCTTAATGGTTCTTCATTCTTTCATTTTCATCATTTTAATTCCTTAAAAATTCAAGAACTTCAACATGAAGAATACTTTTAGTCTTATTCCAATGTTTTGAGTCTGATCTTCTTTTCAAGAATATTGTGATTTAAATGGATGATCCAAATTGTCTTTATAGTGAAGTAATAGAGTTGAAAATGTCTAATAAACCATGGAAGTTGATCCTTTAATTTTGATAAAAATGAAGAGTCTAAAAACCTTTTTAAGAAAAGTGAAAGACAAAAACGGGTAATTAGCAAGCAAAACCTAATAAGACTTGTTGGCAATTGAAATGCCATATGTCATTATATCATTATGTTAAAAAATATTTAAGCATCATTTAAGGGATGCAAATTATTATTTTTTTTTGAAAGCAACCTTTATTAATAAAACACAATAATAACAAAATAAAAAGAAATAGAATGATGGAACTAAACCTAAGCCAATAGGCTAACCCCTTACACCCAAACCTATCATTCTTCATTTCCATCCATAAAAATATTAGTAGCATTAAGATTAAGAACAAATGGTTAACAGAAAGGAAAAGAATTTCAAATAGAGTATTTGAATACAATAAGCTACTTTGGCAAGAGAATGAGCTACCTTATTAGTATTCTGGTGCATCTCATGAAAGGGCAAATTGAGGAACTGATTATTAAATGAGATACAATCTCTAATTAAAACTCTAAACTTTGATAAATTATACAACTAAGAATTAAAGGCATTAAAAACTTCTTGACAAACAAACTCAACCATTACATTATCAAGACCCAGCAACTTGATTCATGAAAGAGCTTCTTTAAGGAAGAAAGCTTCGATAAAGCGATGTTTTAGATAGTAAGGAATATGACTAGAAAGCCCAGTAACAAAATTTCAAATTGTACTGAGAATAATGGTGACAAATCTAGTAGAATTCTTGCCTCTAAAAATGTCAGCATCTGTGTTTTATTTAACCCAACTTGTAAGAGGATTTTTCCAAAGACTGGATGATTGGCTAGTTGATTGAGGAGCAATTGAGTAAAAGCATTCCAAGAATCTTTCTATGTTTACAAGAAATTTTTAGCAAAAGTAATGGTATAGGATGGACTTAAATCTTTATGATGCCAAACAAAGAGATTTTGATGGAACCAAAGACTCTAAAAACAAGCCAAAATATGTTCTATTAAAGCTAAGTTAGAAGAAATAAGTAGTTGATTGATTAACTCTTCAATAAACAAGTTAGAAACATCCATGTGAAAATGATCCCAAATAGCTTTAGCAACAAAACAATGTATCAGGACATGTTTCAAATCTTTAACCATTCCACACTGTGCATAACTAGAATTAACATTGATCCCTCAATTAATTAAAGCTCTTTTACAAGGGATAAATCCATGCAAGCAATGCCAAATAAATTCCTTAGCCTTTAGAGGCAATAAGCAATTCCATAGAATTTGCTAATTATCTTTCAAGATTAATTGAGGTGTGATAACAAAAGAATTAATAGCCAATTTGTACCCCAATTTCACATAATAACTACCATTTTGGTTGTAATGCCAAATGAGCTGATCATGAGGTTTGCTCATACGGATAAGGATTTTAAAAATCCTATTAGCATCACTTAGAGCTAAAATCCCTTTAACCAAATCCATATCCCATAAGTTCTCATTTCCCTCCAAAAGTTTAGTAACTTCCATGTTTTTCATACCCCTAAGTGGGTTTGAGTTTATAAAGAAATTGGAGTCATCATTTAACCAAGGATGCTTAAAGAATTTAATAGGATTACCATCCCCTAACCTCTAATGAATCCCTTTTAACAATAAATCCTTCGCAGCAAAAATACTCTTTCATACGAAACTAAGATTTGTACCTTCTTGAACATCAAAAACCCATTTAGAGCAAAATACTTAGCTTTGAATACTTGCTTAGAAAAGAATTCGAATTAGAGATCAATCTCTAACATTGCTCACAAAACATTGCTAAATTGAAACAATGAAGGTTATAAGATCCTAACCCTCTAAATTTCTTTGGCACATAAAGTTTTTCCCAATTAGCCCAATGAATCTTACTTCTATTCCTACCATGAGAACCCTACCAAAAAGAGTTCAACATTTTTCAAAGCTTATCACAAGTACTTAAAGGCATAAGGAAAATGCCTATATTATAAGTGGGTAAGGCTTGGGCTGTAACGCTCAAGAAATCCCAATTTTATGAATTGTATTTTTCGGGACATATATAATATTTCTTGAGGCCGGGGACACTAAGTTTATTGAATGGAAGTACTAATTATAATATAAAAATTAGTAAAATTTGAAGCTAAAATAAGGTCGTTTAGATGGTTAAAAATGATTATAAAGTTTGATAGCAATGTCACATTAATAGTAACCTAGTTTTAACATAACCATAAAATATTCAAAAGTTGCTCAGAAAATTCTAGAATTTATACAACCAGATACTTAAAAATTCTAATTAGGCAATTGGCACTAGAATTGGAATTTTTAGACATTAGAAAGTATTTTTACAAAAATCGAGTAACATTAAAACTAGTGAATTTAATCATTTTTTGAGTTTTAGTTTTTAGAGAATTGTGGAGCAAAATAAAAGTGAATTTTATAAATAAAATTGGAAATTAATTGGGGTTAAAAGCAAATAAAATTTAGAGGAAAAGTGGAAGAAAAATGAATTTGAAAATATGAATTTTTGAAAAATATATCTATGGTCAAATTTTTACAAAAGTCAACATTTTCTTTTCTTTTTCCCATCTTCCTCTCCTCTCTAGTGAAGCCGATGACTTTTTATTCTTTCCCCCCATGTTTTTGCTTTTTCTCCTCCCTTTTAAGCCTACTTTTGCCTAATTAAAAATATTTTTAGTGCCTCCATGCCCTTTAACACCACTCAAAAGTAGAATTCGTAAAGGAAGACACTTGAAATTTCTAATTTAAAACCCTCTAAATAGTGACAATTTTTGGTGCGGGTGAGTTTTTCCAACTTTTAGTATTTTTCCTATGCTTTATGGGTGCCCAAGAGTATCTCTACCATTTTAGATTTTAATTTTGAGCTTTGGTTGATTAATTATGATTTTTTCAAGGTTTTTCGATTTTATGATAGAGAATTTCGACAAAACCTAAGACAAAGGGAAATTAAAGGCATAGATAGGCCTCAGGGTTCCATTTCTACATCCTCAGTATGTGTAATCTAAAGAAATTATGCATTATTCAATTATATGTATCAAATTCTATAACATGCCTAAAATGTGATAAATGGCAATAAATGCTTAGTGTAATAAATGAGAGGTATTTATTGTGTCATATGGATTTTATAATGTGTGATTATGTGTTTTAGATGACGAGAAGTAATTAGGAATCACGGGATGTGAATATTATGTTTGTAATGCCATACTGTACATATTTAGGGAGAAAATGAGGTTTAAAAGGCTTAATGGAATATTTGAGCATGATAAGGCTTAAAATCATATTAATCAACATATTTGACATATATTCAAATGAATGGAAGCATAGGAATGCAAATGGAGTGAAGAATGCTCATAATGTGCTTTATTAGGTAACAGAGGCATATTATAGGTAAATAGCTTAACTTATGCATGTAATTACTATAAATCATGATTTTAGATATGTTTAGTATGCTTTACATTATATATAAAGTTTAAATATTATTTAAGACCATTCTATGTGTGTTGGCCAAATAGGTCACAAGGCCAACCATATGTGTGTGCCACTTAAATACTTGTTGGCCACGTAAAAGGCCAAGTGATAAATAAAAAGGAGAACTTAGTGTAGTTGGAAATAATATGAAGTAATGGTATGCAATATACATGTACATGTAGGAGTGATTATGCCATAATGCATGAGTTTTATATGGTTTTGGTTGAATGGACATATTGGTAATAATGCACATAATTAGAATGTATTGTGAAGCAAAAGTAATAAAAAGGATGGATAGGAAGCTTAATGGTCGAATTGTCTTTAGGCCATAGAAGCTTGTGCATTAAGTAATGTATATGATTTTTATGCATAAATATGTGATTTGCCCTAGTATATAGTATGAGTTGCAAAATGTATGCTTGAATAGTGATGATGGTCAAATGATGTATTAGAAAAATACTATGCATGTGAAATCATAAAGTGTGGAAATTGTGCACATACATGTCATGCTTGTTATGATTGTTACTAGACATATTTAAAATCACATATGCATGAAGTTTGGAGCCATAATTGGGTTTTAAACATGTAATAAGCCTAAGAGAGGTGTTTAACACTAAGTTATGCCTTAACATGTGTGATATGATAGACATTCGAGCATAATGTGTCTTGATTGAACTTATGCCATAAAATGAATGTGACAATGGCAAATATGTAGTGATAAACTATAAATAAGATGAAAATAGTGTTTTAAATCACATAAGGCATAAATGTGATTAACATGCATGTTAACGTGTACATGATCACTAAAATGAGATTTTTGATGAAATTGTCTAGTTTTAGTCACTCGATGACTAAAATAAGTTAAAAGCTATATGAGCTTAATTAAAACGGTGAAACAAAAACATATTGGTTTTGGCCTATGTGATCTAACAACCTAGAAATGGATAGGTTAATCGATCAACTAGGGGATATAGTAGCTGCTAGGGTACTTCTATGCCTAGATTAAGTATCTAAGGGTTCACTATATGTCTTACTCATAGATTTATATTATAATCTTTAGATCTATGCAGGTATAGCCACCGTAAGGTCCTATAAAGGGCCACTACATATTTATATACGGGTGTAGCCATGTAAGCCTAGATAGGTATTGCACACTTATCTATGCTAGTGTAGAAGCCACTGTACATTACTAATCCCATTATCCATAGGCTTTGTTATTATCCAAAATGAGCTTAAAAGAACAAGGCAAGTATAAAATTTGACCTATAATATGTGTTATGATAGTTAAAATGGTAGTTTTATGCAATGTGTGAATTAATGTTGGTTTACTAGTGATAATGCTTGATCTTTTATTACATGTACACCATATGTGTGGTATGGATACACATATGCATGATAAATGTTTTATGATCATAATATGGTATATTATAATTTGCATGATTTTTTTATAGAGGACATTGACTATTTTATGCTCAAACATTAGTTTCACATAAATGGCATGTTAATAATAGCTTTAGCATAAGTTATTTCAATTACACCACTAAACATTTGCTTAGCACATCATTTATTTGTGATGCATAAGTAAGAAGGCATTTTGAGATTTAAGCCTTAAGACATCAAGGTTATAAAAAAAAGGCAATTCTTTTGGTAATGATATGTAATATAATGTAGTTATATGATGTATAAGTGGCACTCAATGTTGTAAATGTATAAGAAATGGGCCTAAGCTATATTTAAGTAAATCTTTTGGATTTCAAAGTTTGTAAACTCTTATAAACTATTTAAAATTATGTATTGCAATATGATATCTCTTCTTGAGGTTAAGATATCCTATCTTGTGTTTATGTGCTATTGGAGTGATCAATGGATCGTATGGATGTTGTGGAAGTGTGTGAATGTTTTAGAAGGGTATTTTTATTGTGCTGGTTACTATTTAAAATTTGGGATAGTACCTAGTACAGCCATTATGCCATCGAAATTTTAGCATAAGGATTCTTAATTTTAATATGTAACATTATTTGAAAAGTTTTTGAAAACCTATATTTTCACAAGTAAAATCTATTAATAAGAATGTTTTAAAATAAGTAATGGTATAATAGAGTTATGATATTTTGATATGCATCCATTCCTTAGTTGGGCTTGATGATTGGACTGGATAAGGGGTGTCACATTTAGTGGTATTAGAGCTTTGATTTAGGCATTCCTAATTAACATATGAGTGCTTTAGAGTCTAGAGTATACATCATATGACTTTTAATGTCAAGGCTCATTAAATTGTTCTCTTACCTATAAATACGATGAGTGCTTCGACACAAGGTAGTGAGGAAAAAGTTAAGAGTCATACTCTTACTACCATAGCACTTAAGGCCATAAGAGTTGGGTCTATGTCTGTTAGTGTAATAAGATATACACCATCAATGAGAAAGCCCCACTAATGTTCCTACAGGAGATGTTTTATCTTTTGAGACAAGCTATAGCTATTGCTCCACCACCATCACAGTAGCCAAAGGTTCTATTAACTCTCTAAAAGACTTATCTAGAGAGGGTTAAGAAAATGAGAGCCAAAGATTTTAAGGGAGAAGGCAAGATAGAGCCTGAAAAAGCAAAATATTGGTTGGATCGCACTAAGAAGATTATGAAACAAATGCAGTGCATACTAGAAGAAAAAGTGATATGTGCCACTTTACTTCTACAAGAAGAGGCATCTAAGTGGTGGAAGGATCTTATTAAGTATAAGACTGAAGGTCAGTTGACATGAGAGTTCTTCTTGGCTAAATTCCACAAAAAGTATATCATTAAAGACCATCTTAATGATAGGAGGCAATAATTTATGGATATCAAGCAAGATTAGAAGACCATAAGGGAGTATGAGAAGGAGTTTACCATGCTTAGTAGATATGCTAAGGACACCATTACCATAAAGGCATAAAAGTGCAAGAGATTTGAGAAGGTGATACATGTTGACATCAAGTCTTAGGTGGTGTCAAAAAAGATCAAGGATTTCTCCTAATTAGTATTAGTGTGCCAATCTACTAAAGGAGTATAGAAAAAGAAGGAGTTCTAGTAAAAGAAGAGATCTATTAGTTAAGAGCATCCAGTGTTGTTCCATAGTCAAGCAAGAAGTACAAAAGCTTTCAGTCTAATTATGCACAATAGTCTTAGAAGCAAGTGTAGACATAGAAACTAGTATAGAGCGATAAAGGGAAGTCTAGACAGCTACAGTCTTAAGCTTTCAATCCACCAAGATTAGTGGGTAAGAGTTGTCAAGTTCCTCAGTGTCAAACTTGTTTCGACAGGCATAAGCGAGAGTGTTAGAGGAAAAAGCTGAGTGTGTGTTTTGGTTATGGAAAATTAGGTTACGTTCATAAAGATTGTCTTAAGGGATAAAGTCTGGGACAAAGATCAGAACATACATATGCTAAAGCTTAGAAGAGAGGTTGAGGAAAGAGTGCTAAAGGAGCTTAAAGGGATAAATTGAAGTCCAGAGCTGAGCATAGAGCTTCTACCCGATAGTATACCATTAGAGCTTGGGACGATGATGATGAGCTAGATGTTATAGCTAGTATTTTTCTCCTCTTTGACTATTCTATTTTAACTTTAATTGATTTAGGGTCTACACATTTGTATGTTTGTACATCACGGGCATGAGACCAGGGCTAGTTTTAGAACCACTTAACCTAAAAATCATGGTTAGTAACCCTATAGGCTAGTATATGGTAGTTGATCAAGTATATAGAGATTGCCCTTTAAGAATACAAGACCACCTGTTTGTTGCTGACTTGATAAAACTACCTTTTAATGAGTTTGACTTGATATTAGGCATGGACTAATTGTCCAAATATTAACTATTTATGACACCATATTTATAACACCAGAATAGAGGAACTAGATGCTAGTAGCATACTAGTTGTGATAGAGTTTGTTAATGTCTTTCTAGAAGAATTACCGGGTTTGCCTTCAGATAAGGAACTTGAGTTTAGTATTGAGGTTTTACCTAGCACTTCTCCTATATCTATAGTGTCTTATTGAATGGCACCAATTGAATTAAAGGAGTTAAAGTGCAATTGCAAGAATTGCTGGATAAGAGTTTTATCAGACCAAGTGTTTCGCCATGGGGAGCACCGATTCTATTTGTTAAGAAAAAGGATGGTTCACTTTGATTATATATGGATTATAGAAAGTTGAATAAAGTGATCATCAAGAATAAGTATCCTCTACCATAGATCGATGATCTATTTGATTAGCTCAGAAGGGTTGGAGTGTTCTTTAAGATAGATTTGAGATCCAGTACTAATTAAGGGTGAATGAGTCAGATGTGGTGAAGAATGCTTTCAGGATGAGGTATAGGCGCTATGAGCTCTTGGTAATGCCATTTGGTCTTACCAATGCTCCCACAGCTTTCATGGACTTAATGTATAGAGTCTTTAAGCCCTACCTTGATCAGTTTCCGGTAGTCTTCATAGACGATATTCTAGTTTATTCGAAGAACAAGGAAGAGCATGAACATCATTTAAAAATAGTTCTTTAGATTCTGAGATAAAAAAAACTTTATGCCAAGCTTAGCAAGTGTGAGTTTTGGTTAAGTGAATTATCTTTTTAAGGACACATAGCATCAGCTGATGGTTTTTGAGTTAATGCCTACAAGATTAAAGTAGTGATGGAATGGAAGCCACCTAGGAACACCATAGAGATTAGGAGTTTCCTAGGGTTAGTAAGGTATTATAGATAGTTTATCAAGGGTTTTCATTAATAGCAGCCCCTATGGCATGATTATTGAGGAAAGATGTCTAGCTTGTTTGGGATGATAAATGTCGGGGAAGTTTTGATAAGCTTAAGGCTATATTAACAGAGGCTCCGATTCTTGTACAACTAGTTTTAAAGAAAAACTTCATTGTGTATGATAATGTATCTCATAGTGGATTAGGATGTGTTCTAATGCAAGATAGCAAGGTTGTTACCTATGTTTCAAGATAGTTAAAGCTACATGAGAAGAATTACCCCACTCATGATTTAGAGCTTGTTGTTATTGTGTTTGCTCTAAAAATTTAGAGACATTACCTTTATGGGGAAAAGTGCTATGTCTACACTAATCACAATAGTCTTAAGTATCTTCCTACATAGAAGGAGCCAAACTTAAGATAAAAGTGATGGATGGAATTGATTAAGGACTATGATTGCCTAATTGATTACAATCTAGGAAAGGCCAATGTAGTGGCAGATGCTCTTAGCAGAAAGTTTATGTCAGCCATTAGAGTTATGCATGTTCACCAGTAACTTATGGGTGGTAGTGCTCTTTTAGTTAATATGCAGGTTAAGCCTAATTTATTACAGCAAGTGAATGAGTGTTAGCATGATGATCATAGATTGATGAGTGTTATAAGTGCTATTCAAGAGGGGAAGTTGATAGAGTATGAGATTAAAAGAGATAGCTATTTGTACTATCATGGTAGAATTTGTGTGCTAGATGTAAAAGAGCTGAAGGAGCAAATTCTACAAGAAGCTCATAATGCTCCTTATGTTATGCATCCTAGTAACACTAAAATATATCAGGATTTAAAGCTTTATTATTGGTGGCCAGGCATAAAGAGGAATGTGTTAGAGTATGTGACGAAGTGCCTTACTTATTAGTAGGTAAA
This sequence comes from Hura crepitans, assembly GCA_948208565.1. Classification (NCBI taxonomy): domain Eukaryota; kingdom Viridiplantae; phylum Streptophyta; class Magnoliopsida; order Malpighiales; family Euphorbiaceae; genus Hura; species Hura crepitans. The sequence goes on from CANXYI011197824.1 coordinate 10,042, forward strand.
GGCAGAGCATTAGGTTCCTTCTGGGTTGCTTTATCCTATAGCAATTCTAGAATAGAAATAGGACAGAGTCATGATGGATTTCATGGTTAGGCTACCTATGATGAGGAGTAGATGTCATTTAGTTTAGGTGGTTGTGGATCATTTGACCAAGACTGCTCATTTTATACTAGTGAGAATGGACTACTCTTTAAAAAAGCTAGTAGAGCTTTATGTGGATGAGATAGTTAGGTTGCATGGAGTGCTATTTTTTATTATATCAGATTAGGATCTAAGGTTCACATTGAGGTTTTAAAAGAAACTTTATAATGCATTAGGTACTTAATTGAGCTTTAGTACAACATTCCATCTACAGACTGACGGATAATCTGAGAGGGTTATCTAGATTCTTAAGGATATGTTGAGGGGTTGTGCATTAGAGTTTAAGGGAACCTGGGACCAATATTTGTCTTTAGCTAAGTTCACTCATAATAATACTCATCAAATAAGTCTAGGTATGGCTCCTTATAAGGCCTTGTATGAAAGAAATTATAGAACACCTTTGTATTAGAACGAGCTTAGTGAAACCAATCTCATGGGACAAGATTTAATTCAAAATGCAGAAGAAAAGGTAAAGATTATTAGAGAGAGGCTAAAGGCAACTTCTGATAGACATAAATCATATGCGGATCTAAAAAGAAAAGAGGTGTAATGTGAAGTGGGAGACAAGGTATTTCTCAAGGTTTTGCCTTGGAAGAAGGTTCTGCGATTTGGAAAGAAAGGGAAGTTGAGTCCTAAGTTTATTAGACCATACGAGATCATATAACGTGTGGGGCTAGTAGCTTACATACTAGCTTTACCTCCAGAACTTCAACAGATTAGTCTTTCATCTTTCTATACTCAGAAGATACAGATCAAACCCTATGCATGTGATAATAATGGAAGAGATCAAGGTTAATCTTGACCTATCTTATGAAGAAGAACTGGTGAAGATTCTAAACAAAGAGGTGAAAAAGGTGCGAAATAAAACAATACCCTTGGTAAAGGTTCTTTAGAAACACCATGGGATAGAAAAAGCTACATGGGAAATAGAAGCATAGATGAAACATCAATACCCATAGTTATTTAAACCAGGTAATAATTTAATGTCAAAGACTACATTTATTTTAAGAGGGGAAGAAATGTAATGCCTAAGAAATCCCGATATTATTAATAGTACTTTTTGGGACATGAATAGTGTTTCCTGAGGCCAGGGACACTAACTTTACTAAATGGAAGTACTAATTATAACATAACTATGAGTGAAATTTGATGTTAAAATGAGGTCATATAGGTGGTTAAAAATGACTGCAAAGTTTTACAGCAATGTCAAGTAAATAATGACCTAGTTTTAGCTGAACAGTAAATTTTGGAATTTATACAACCTAAAATTTAAAAATTCTAATTAGGCCATTAGCACTGGAATTGAAATTTTTTGACATCAAGAAGTATTTTTACAAAAATCGGGTAACATTAAAACCAGTGAATTTAACCTTTTTCCTTATTTTTTTGAGTTTTAGTTTTTAGAGAATTATGAG
>CANXYI011197935.1:0-10076 GCA_948208565.1 Hura crepitans
TATTTTCTAACTCTATCAGGTGGATGCTCCAACCATGTGGTGCCTAACTCACACCCCCTAAGGTAATAAAAAAGGAGCGGCCCTAGATTCTTTTAGCTTTCTTCTCATCTTTCGAGACTCGAGGAGTGAGGCCTAAGTTGAGTCTTAAGCTGCTTCAGTATGATCATTCTTAGGAAAATCAAAAGGGCCATGCGAGACAAGGTGTCACATTTTTGGCTATGGATACAAGAGTACTAACAACTGATATCTACTGTCTAGCCTTAGGCTATAAACCCTGAAATGATCTCTGAGATTGATCCCATCTCTGCCCATATTATTATTTGGACTGCTCATTCTTAGGTGTCTTCTTTGATATTGAGGATGCACTAGCTTGCCTATGGCCAAAAGACCTTTTCTTCTAGAAACTGTCTCTCTTCTCCCTCATATTCTGAGTATTTTCTACTGTGTGGCAAGCTACAACCAAAGTTGAGAAGTCTTTGATATTTATATGAGCTACCTAAGGCATAATCTCAAGGTTAAGCCCCTTCTCAAACTGCTTGCATTAGTCCTCCTTAATAGAAATTGTCTCCCTTGTATACCGGCTAAGCCTTGCAAAGTCCTTCTCACATTCTACTATAGACCTCTGCCGCTACTTCAAATTTACAAACTCTTGCCTCTTCTAGTTCAAATAGTCTTTAGTTATGTACTTCTTCTTAAACTCTTTTAGGAAAGACTCCTAAGTCAGGTCTTCTTCTGCCTTATACTCTATGATTGTCTCCCACCACTTGAAAGCCTAATTAACTAGAGAAGAAGTGGCATAACTCATGTACTCTTCCTAAGTACACTTTAACTGTTGCATAATCCTAATGCTTCTGTCCATCCAATATTTTTGTAATGCTCGAGAAATGAGTTTTCATGAACATTACTTTTCGGGACATAAATAGTGTCTCCTGGGGCACACTATGGTGGCAAAGGGGGAAGCACTAGTCATAAAACTTTGACGAGCCTAAAAATGATGAAAATAAAATAACTAAAACTTTTAATAGAACCAATAAATTATTTTAGGCTAAGAGCTAGGGAATAGTAACTTTAGTTGGCATTGAGTCGAGAGAGGCTCGGGATGTGCCTGGATGGACCTAAAAATGGTAGACTTTGAAGGTTAAAAATTCCAAAGAATTTAGTAGTGAAGGAATTATAATTTTCTAAGATCATTTGATATTTATTTGAAATTTTCTAATTATCCGAGTGAATAATTGACCTAGTTCTCTTTGGAGTTTTGACCCAAGATTTTAGAGGGCCCTTAATGGGTATTATCAAGAATTTTTGGCACTAAAAGTATGGTTTTTGGAGGCTTAGAGTGATTATTTTGAATTTTTGAAGCTTAAAACAAAAATTAGAATAATATAAATCGTTGGATCGACACGTAGCACAATTCGAGCCATCCAAGTCTTCAATATAAAAGGGTGGACATATGTGGGGATGCCACATGTGCCAAGCCCTTCATCTTTTTCCTTTTCCCCACTTAAGCCGATGCCACCCCTCCTCCCTCTCTTTTTTCTTTCATTTTTTCCATAATACTAAGCCAAACCCACCAAATTTTATATCAATCCTTGCCTCTACAATCTCTTAAAGTCATTCCTACTGATGAAATGTGAAAAAAGTGCCTAGAATAGGAGATATGAGCACTTGATGAATAGTGCCTAAAGTGAGTAGATATGTTTCTTCTTTAATTTTTATTTTTACTTTAAGTAGTCCTAAGTGAGCTATGATTAACCAAGTAGATAGACTTTGATTTGAAGTTTTGTAGGATTTTCTAGAATTTTTCACAACCCTAAATGTTGTATGTTTGTAGGAAAAGAGAACAACATTGAAAGAGAGAAGTGATTCAAGCCTTGAAGTGGTGGATTTGGGTGTTTTGATACCTTAGGTACGTGAATTTGATGTAATATAAGTTGTTAATTGTGTTAGTGTGCATGTGTGTATAAAAATGGTAAATTGCATGTGTACATATGTAAATGCATGAAATAAGTATGTTAGTATGCTTGGTGTGGCATATGATGTATGTATGTGTGGAGATCACATGAGACAAGCATATGATGGTGTATGTGAGGGTATGGTCGAATGGTATGTGAAGAAAGAATGTGTGTGTGCATTTGTAACTAATATGGAAATGTAATGTAATTAGGGTAAAAAGTAAGTACAAAGTGTGTTTGTGTGATGAAATTGGTAAGAAATGAAATTGATAATGCTTGAACATGGTATACCCGTAAGGTGTGTCATGGCCATGAGATGGATGTACATGTGTATAAGGTAAAGGTTATTGGCAATTAGAATGGGACATAATGTTGATATGTGTCGTGAAAAGAATTATTTAGTGTAATATGAGTAATTGGCATGCTAAGTGGTAATGGTAATGACACCATGGGTTATATGAGTGAACTTGATGCACTTTGGCTTACATATGTGAGAATAATTACTTAGAGTTGTAAGGTTACAAAAAAGATGGCACTATGATGTCATAACATGTCATAAATCATAGTCATGTAATAATGAACATGTAAATGTAAATGGCATGACAATAGGTAATGGTATGACCATATGGTAAAAGATTTATAACTGAGAATGTAAATGGTAATTAGAGTTTGCCCATCAGTTAGACATCCACTGGATGGGTTGATTAGTCAACTAGGGAATTAGTAGCTGCTAGGGGTTTTGGTCCATGTGGGCCATTGCCTATATGTATGATATGGCAAGTGCAACCATCGAGGTTCTACTAGAGAGCCATACACACCTGAGTATTGGGAGGTCCACACGGACTAATATCTGCTATCCAGGGTCATTAGGGAAGTCTACATAGACTAACTTGAGCCATCCTGGGTATTGGGAGGTCCGCACGAACTAATCCTTACTTACCTACATCTTAGTGGATTTGGAAGGTCCTATGGGTTGATCCCTACTATCCACCTAAGCATGACTGATATTTAGGATTTAGGAGGTCCCTTAAGGCTGATCCCTACTATACCTACTATTAGGAGGTCATCTAAGACTAATCCTTGCCACTTCAATTTGGGAAGTTCTTATGAACTAAACCTTGCTATCGGGTGGGTAGGTAGGTACAACTATTGAGGTCCAAAATATGGGCCACTACATGACTTGATCCCTTTTATTTAGTGTCTTATAATATAGTCTCTCTAGTATAGGCCTAAATAGAATAAAAAGTTTTAAAGATATAATCTGGCAAACAACTATGCATGTTTAACTAGAATAAGGGCATATAATACGATACGTAATCAATTTGGATAATGACACATGTGGAATCAAATTTAATATGGCTTAATTCACATATAATCTAAATTAAAAATATTAAATATGCTTAATTCGTAATGAGTTTCATTACATCTATTGCATGATGTAATTTATATTACATTTAATTCACCACTGAGTGTATACTCAACGTATCAGTGTTTTGATATACAGGTAAAAAATAGTAGGGTGCTGCTCAACCTTAATCTGCAGTGTAGCTAGCACTGCTATTAGCTATAGCTTTTTGCTCTTGTTTTTGAGTTTGTATAGTAAAAAGGCACTCATTTATAAGTTAGTTTAGGGGCTCAGTCATGTAAAGCTATTAGTATTATATTTTATTACTTTTGGTATATAAATGATAACACAAGTGTGATGTATATTTGCTGATATCTTATGCATGCTTGATTTTTGTTATTATAGGGGTTTGAGACCCTTGTGTGTATATGTATGTATGATTGATGTTGAGATGAGTTTTAGGGGACCAGTAGGGTCCAAGAGTTGTGAGTTTGCTAAGTATTGTTATAGGAGTGTCTTTCTATAGGTTTAAAATTTTAGTTTTTACTCCGGCAGCCGTTATGTTACCAAAATTTTTGTAAAGGGTAAATACCATAAGGTCAATAATCGGGGTCTTAATGGGAGTGATATAGAGGTAGAATAGGGTAGGATAAGGATGGTGACTCTCTAGAAGGTAGCATATCCTATCATGTCCAATTATAGGTCAGGTAGGGGTGTTACATTAGGTGGTATTAGAGTAGGTTTAGGTAGTTTTGGGCTTAGTGTAGATGAGTGCCATGGTCTAGGGTTTTATGTCAGGTAAAGCTACACTATATGAGGCTGATTGTCTATTCTTTTGTAGTAAGCCATGATGAGTGAGTGGACCATACCAAAATAAGGGGAAAAGGTGGCAAGCCATACACTGATGATGATATATGGACTTAAGGCGAGTTCAGCCACTCTAGTGCCTAGCGATACAGCACATCAGGCACAGACATAGGCCTTACTGATGTTGCTGCAATTGATTTTTGATTTGCTAAGGCATACCATTACTGCAGCAGCTCACCACCCTTACGAGCCCTAGCATAACCCTCATAGGCTACAACATTGTAGAAGACATATTTAGAGTGAGTGAAAAAGATAGAGGGCTCTAGATTTTGCATGATTAGTAAAGGATGATGCTGCTAAGGCTGAGTACTAGCTGGAGTGCACCCCAAAAAAGAACTTGAAGCATGCCACTTCCCTTCTCCAGGAAGAAGCTTTCATTGGTGGGACACCACTCAAAAGAGGAAGGCAACAGCAAACCTTACCTGGGATTTCCTTCTTCAGGAGTTCAAAAAGAGATATATATTAGAGACCTACCTGGATAAAAAGAGATAAGATTTTCTCGATCTAAAGTGAGGGCATAAGTCAATGTCAGAGTATGAAAAGGACTTCACCCATTTGAGTATATATGCAAATGAGTTTATACCTACTGAGGAGGAGCACTATAAGAGGTTTAAAAAAGACCTCAATATAGAGCTGAGGATATAGATAGCTACAACAAAGATTTGAGATTTCTCTTTTTTGGTATTAGCAGCTTACACCATAAAGGAAATGGTAAAAGAAAAGAGGGAGATTTTCCAAAAGAAAAGGCCTTTCACTGCAGGATAGACTAGCTCAGCACTTGATATAGTTAAGAAGTAGAATGGCACACAAGCCCTACAATAGTCTCAGAGGCAGAAGCAAACTCAAGGTTAGGATAGACACCTCAATCTAGGCTTTGACCTCCATAGTAGGCTATTAGTGCTCCAGTATCTATAGTGATGAGCTCACTTCCAGTGTGTGGGAAGTGCAATAGGAAACATTGGGGACTATGTTAGCAAACTAGGTGAGGAGAGTGCTTTATCTATAGATCTAAAGAGCATTATCAGAGGGAGTGCCCTAAAAGACAAGCAGAGGCTACTTAGTTTCAAGCCTTATCTATAACACCGGTAGAGGCCAGAAGAAAAGTAAGAATGACAAGCCAGGCACGAGTCATAAGACGAGAGCAAAGGCTCGAGCACCAGGCTACTAGTATATTATACAGGCTCATGAGAAAGCTAAGGTTCCTGATGTGATCATTAGTATTTTCTCTTTATTTGATGCTTCTGTCTTAGCATTGATAGACCCAGGATCCACTTATTCATATATCTACACCATGCAGGCATAGAATAGGGGTTTAGAATATGAACCCATGGATATAGACATCCTAGTTAGTAATCCAATTAGGCAGAATGTGATAGTAAATAGAATATACAGAGACTGTCCTTTAGTAGTATAAGATCAAGTATTCCCAGTTGATATTATTAAACTTCCCTTCGATGAATTTGATGTCATTTTAGGTATAGACTAGTTATCTAAACACCGAGCAGCAGTTGATTATAAGCATAAAAAACTTACCCTTAGATCAGTCGAGGGATATGGGGTGATAATAATTAATGACCAAAACTCTTTGTCTAATATTATCTCTATTGTAACAGCGAGACAACACATCTAAAAAGGATGTGAGGCTTATCCAACCCATGTGGTTGACATAAACAAGACTAAACTGAGCCTTAGTTAGATACTAGTAGTGTCAAAATTCCTTAATGTGTTTTCAGATGAGTTACTAAGATTACCCCCATAACGAGAACTTGACTTTGAGATTGAAGTATATCCCGGTACTACTCTAATGTCTATTACCCCATATTAGATGGTACCAGCAAGATTGAAGGAGCTAAAAGTGTAGTTTCAAGAATTGTTAGATAAAGGCTTTATTAGGCTGAGTACTTCTCCGTGGGGAGCACCAATGCTCTTTGTGAAAAAGAAAGATAGGTTGCTCAGATTGTGCATTGATTATAGGCAGCTAAACAAGGTGACAGTCAAGAATAATTACCCATTGTTGGGAATTGATGATCTATTTTATTAGCTCAAATGTGCCAGTGGGTTCTTTAAAATAGATTTGAGATCGGAGTATCACCAATTGAGGATCAAGGAATCAGACATTCCCAAGACTACTTTTCATATGATATAAGGGCATTGTGAGTTCCTAATGATGCCATTTGGCCTCTCTAATGCTCCTATAGCTTTCATGGACCTCAAAAATAGAATTTTCCAACTATATTTAGACAAGTTTGTTGTAGTCTTCATTGATGCCATTCTAGTATATTCCAAGAACCGAAAAGAGCACGAGCAACATTTGAAAATTGTGTTGCAGACCTTGAGAGAAAAATAGTTGTATGCAAAATTGACTAAGTGTGAATTTTGGTTAAATGAAGTAGCTTCTTAGGCTATATAGCTTCAGTTAAAGGCATTAGGGTTCTAAGCAAAGTCAAAGCTGTGTTAGAATAGAAATCTCCTAGGAATGTGACTAAGATTCAAAGCTTCCTAGGATTAACTGGTTACTATAAAAGGTTTGTAAAGGGCTTCTCATTGATTGTAGCTCTATTAACTATATTATTGTAGAAGGATGTGAAATTTGTGTGGGATGATAAATGCTAGGGAAGCTTTGACAAAGGATGTGAAATTTGTGTGGAATGATAAATTCTAGGCAAGCTTTGACATGCTTAAAGTGATGTTAATTAAAGCACCTATCATTACTCAACCCAAGCAAATGAAGGAATTTGTGATTTACAATTATACTTCACATAATAGGTTTGGATGTGTTTTAATACAAAATGGAAAAGTGGTAGATTATGCTTCAAGGCAACTAAAGCCACATGAATGAAACTACACAATACATGATCTAAAATTGGCTGCTATTGTATTTACATTGAAAGTATGGAAGCACTACTTGTATGGTAAGAGATGTTACATCTACACTAATTATAAGAGTTTAAAATACCTCCCTACCTATAAGGAGTTGAACTTGAAGCAATGACCATGGATGGAATTGATAAAAGGCTATGATTGTCTAATAGATTACCATCTAGGAAAAGCTAATGTAGTTGCTAATGCATTGAGTCAAAATTTGATAGTGACCATGAAAGCTACGAATGCCAAAATGCAGTATATTGATAATGATGTAATTTTAGCAGAATTATAGGTGAAACCTGACCTAAAGTAATAGGTGAAAGAAGCAGAAGTAAGAGATAATCACTGTAATGCCTCAAAAACCCCTAATTTATGAATAGTACCTTCATAGGAGTGTCCGGTGATTTAGAGATCCGGGTTATACTAACACTGCCAGATAGAGGTGTTAATTATAAAAAAAATTAAAGGGTGAAATTTTGGGCAAAAATAAAGTCATTATAAGAGGGCAAAGGTTAAAGTTTTCACATCGGTACCTCATGAATAGTACTATAGTGAAAGTTAAATCATAAAATATTCTATTTTTGCTCATATTGGCCTGAAAATGATACAAACATATACTTAAAAAATTTAATGAGTCCAATGAAACTACAATCAAAATTTTTTGAGATCGAGAAAAAATTTTTCAGGAATTGCATAATATTAAAAATTGTGATTTTCTTAGAATTTTGAGCTAAAATTTTAGGGCTAGTAAAATATGATATTTGTGATTTTTTTGGTAAAATTTGAGAATTTTCAAGCTCACAGACTAATTTTTGTGAATTTTTGAAAGAAAAATAGGAATAAAAAATGTTTTTTAAAATGGTATAAAAAGGTAATTTTGGCATTTTGTTTCATCATCCTCCTCCCTTATTTTTCTTCCATGGCTGACATTTTTTGCTAGTTCTCTCTCACATTTTCTTCATTTTTCTCTAAATTTAGCTCATTTTCTTCCATTTTTCACCGTAAATCATGCCTACATAGTCCCATAACCTCGATTTTGGCATAAATTTCAAAAAAATCCATGCAGATTTCTTTTTTCAAGATTTGTGGGAATAGTGACCTAAGGTGGTTCGATGAGTTTTTTTAATTTTTATTTTTACATTATGTGGCTTAGGGAATGGTAGTAACAGTATAAAAGTTGGATTTCAATTTCGATTTACAGCTAATTTTATACGGATTTTTGAATATTATGTGTTTAGATAAAGAGAAGGGGAAAGAGAAGGAGAAGTAGTGAGTGATGATTTTTAGTGTGTTCAGCAACCATTTTAAGTGTATTTGGATTAAATTGTGCGTTACATAATGAATTATGTATGAAAAGTGTATGTGTGTGTATCTATAATATGCTATGATATGCATTTTGTGAAATTGATTATTTGATAATATGTAGGATCATAAATGATGCATATTTGCTTTACATTGTGATTGATTTTGATGACATATTGTATTAGGACATGAAATGTCCATCATCATATAATAACAAGTAACAATGTACATACTTAAAATGATAGTAAAGCATGAACAATTACATGATGAAAATGAGTCCGATATGAAATATGTTGGGATCATGTATGACTGATTTGCTGAGTGCTGAGGTGGCATGTAATTTGAGTTGACCTAAAGGTTAGTTATGTGCATTGGTGTAACATGACGATAAATAAGTATCACAGCCAAAATGTGGCATTATAAATGGTTAAATACATGAGAACATAGTATCATAAAACAATGTCCCATATGATTAGACAACCTAGATTGGATAGGTTGATCAGTCAACTAGGGATAGAAAGCAGCTGCTAGGGTACCTCAGTGCCTATATTAGGTGGGTGCAGCCATCATAAGGTTTATAAGGCCACTGCATAACCATTAGGCCTATGGGTAATTAGATTTTACCTTCGGGTAAATAGGCGAGTGTAGCTATCATAGGGTCCAACATATGGGCCATTGTATAATTATTTGCCTTGTAAACACTTACATTTGGCTTTCAAGCACTCAGGTATGTGCAGCCATCATAGGGTCTAAAATCTAGGCCACCGTACAATTTGTATATGATCATTCTGATTAAGATCTCAATATCCAGTATTGGTTTATTGTCTTTTAGGTATGGGAATGAAATGATATAATAGTGAATTGAACAAAATAAGATTATATGGAAAGATACAATGATATATTTGTTACATCAGTCTGATTGTGAACATGAATGGAATATAATGTCTACGTTGATTTGGCACAATTGATGCACAAGATTTTCATAACATGTATGATATGGGAGGTATGCACATAACTCATACACTCACACAATAGATATATGCATATGCATTATATCTGTGATTGTACACGCATATTTGATATGCTTATGTGTAAATGTATGTAAACATAAGTTAATTCAAATACACCACTAAGTAATTACTTAGCGTGTCATTTTTATGCAATGCATAGGTTAAGGCGAGCAGGATTGTACATAGCCTCAAAGCAGAAGCCATTTTGCAAGAAGACAATTTTTGGTACAAATTTGTTTTTATATTGTTGCATGATATATGTATATAGAAGCACTCTTATATAGCAAGGGATGGGTCTAACTTGCATTGTACATATGTTTTAAAAATGTCTGTATAAATAGCTTTAATTATTATTTGAGAATGTGTGTGATGAGTTTGTGTTGGAGGGTCAGATGGACCTCAAGAATGTTGTTTTGAGTTAATTTATTATAGAAGTGTTTTATTTGATAGGTTTCTATTTGGAGTTTATACACAGATGGCCATTATGCTATTGAAATTTTTAGCAAAAGATCCAAATAGTGAACCAACAAAAAAGATTTTTGATTTTTCGTATTTTTTAATAACTATTACATGTAATACGTATTTTTAAAATTAAGAATTATTTCATTTCAACATGATCATGAGATCAAATATCAGTTGTGTGCACATCCCTTATTTGGGTTCGGCAATCAGATCTAGTAAAGGGTGTCACATTAGGTGGTATCAGAGCATCCGATTTAGGCATTCCTTGATATA
>CANXYI011197967.1:0-12209 GCA_948208565.1 Hura crepitans
ATAATGCTTTAAAAAAAACTTTTAAGTACTATTAAGGGTCAAGGCTATGAGACCACATGGGTCATGGCTGTAAGTCCCTCAAAGTTCTAAGGACTATTCATGAACTTAACAAGGGTTATGGCTATGAGACCTATAGATAAATAGATTCAATTCACGATTTTTAACATGAAAATGTAGAATCTCTCAACAATTTCAATCCCAAACATGAAATTATAAGTGCTAACATATTTTTAATCAATTCACATAGATTTTAAGGTATAAATCTCATGGAAAGCATATTAATGACTTACAATTTAACATCAATTTCATTAAGTAATTCAAAATTTTCAAAAAATAAGAACACGAATCCTAAAACTACATTTTTCTATCATATACTGCAGAATTTTATAAGGAATAGTTATGTACATACCTAGAAATTATTGTACAAAGTAAAAGATTCCTTTCTAGCCCTTAATTTCACATTTCTCTTTAAGTTAAATCTTAACTTTTCTCCCTTTCTTCTTCTTTAGCAAATACAATAGTCTTAAAAAGCAATTAACTAAATATCATCATAAAAGGCATATATAAACTTCCAAGAATGGTGTTGCACATATATTTAGGTGAGGTTAAATGGAAAAAGTAAAGAAATTTTCATGAGTGGGAGGGAGAGAGGATGCGTTTGGCTACCAGTCATTTTGTGGTGAAGAAAATGAATTTCCTTTTCCTTTTTTTATGCATAATAGAAATGTGTATTTACATGGGTGATTTACAAGTGACAAGTTTTTAGATTAATTAATTATTCTCAAGATTAATTAATCCAACTTACATGACAAATAAATCTATACTTATTTGTTAATTTGGTAAAGTTCATTTTGCCTTCTAATCTTTTTCCAAATTTGTAATTAAGTTTATAGGTTGATTTTTAATTTTTTTTAAATTTGCCCCCTTTTTAATGTTACTCACTTACCATATTCCTTATTCTATATTTTTAAATAAAATATCAAATACTATTCATAAATTTTGGTTATTACAATTCTTCACTACTTAAAAAATTTCATCCTCGAAATTACCTAAACCAAACAATTGGATATTGTTGTCTCATGTTATTTTTTTTCCCATGTTTCTTTTCCTATATTATGATTCCTCTAGAATATTTTGATTAAAGAGAATATGTTAGTTTCTCAATTCTTTATTTTCTCTAACCACAATCTTGATAAATCTCTCATCATAATACATGCCATCCTCTTATTCTATATCCTTGCCTATCAAATCCTCTTGAGACCTTTATCTATTTGAGGTTACTTGAAATGCTCTCCACAGTCTCTATAATCTATTTGAATGGATTTAATCTCATAACTTTATCCTCACTACATTTAACACATTACGAAGGTGTTTGATTCTTCATTTTATTAGTGCTTTATGTAGTGTACTCTTAATACTAGTTTGGTGTCAGTTATTGTCATATTTATCTATCTTCATTCGCACATGTTAATATAACTTTTTTAAGCATATCATTACCTAATTCACTTCCTAAACTTATCATCTTTTAAGCTTTTATGACCTACCTTATCATACACTTGACTTGTAATGCCTGTGTTTCGAGGCTTGGGAATAGTGCCACTAGGCCTAGGTAGTGTGCCCGGGGTGTTATGTCACTTGTATGTAAATCGAGGTAGTGACATTGGTCATGAAACTTTGAGGGGCTTTAATTTGATGAGAAAGGAAAAATTTAAAAATTTAGCAAACTATAATTCATTTTAGACTATAAGTTACCCTTTGGTGCAAAAAAAATTTTACAGGCCGAGAATGACTTGAGATGTGCCTGGATGGACCTAAAAATAGCAGACCTTAAAGCTCAAAAATTCCATTGAGTCCATTGGTGAAAGAATTTTTGAATTTCGAGGTCATTTGCAAATTCTCGTCATTTTTTAGGTTGGCATGCAAATCGAGATAGGTTAAAAACTACACTATCAATGGAATTTGGCCATAAAAATTTACAAGTATGTAGAGGAGATCAAAATATGAATTTTAAAATAAATGGTGTAATTTTTTGAGGTTCATGTGAATTTTGGTGAATTTTCAAAATTTACTAAAAAATCAAGACATTTCAAGATGGCTCGAGTGGCTTTGGGATCCACCTACACACTTGCCAACTGGCTTAGGGCCTTTGACAAGTGTCCATGAGCTTTAACAAGTGGATAATTCCACTTAAACAAAAGAAGAAAAACCTCTACCTTACTGTTTAGGCAATGATGCCATAACAGAAGGGAGTGGCCATTTCTATCTCCTTCTTTATTCTGTTCTAAAATTTTTGGGTTTCTAAATTCAAGTTGGGATGTTGGGAAAATCTCAAAAGAAGAATCATGGCTAAAGGAGTTTCCTGCAATTAATTAAAAATCCTCAAACTTTTATGGTCAAAAGTAGTCTAGCAAGCTTATTTGGTGAGCTTTCATGCCTTCTCTTTGGTTTTTCTTAGTTGTTTGTGGCTGTAAATAGTTCCTTATGATGCCTAACTTCTATAGGGATATGTATGGCCATTGTTTGAGGTGAATTGGAGCAAGGAAAATCTTGAAGAAGGTAGAGAAACTTTCTGTGGGAAGGCTAAAATAAAGGTTTTGGCAAGTTAGAAGTGGTGTATTTAAGAAGTAAGTGAATTCTAGTAATTTTATCATGCCTTTTTTTATCTCTAAGGGGGTTGGAAATGGGTTTTAAAAGTGTGCAATTTAGTGACATGTATGGGTATTTCAAGGTTCTAATGTAATCCTTTAGGTGTAAGAAGAAATAGGACATGAAAATGGGTAGGATGTGATGAGAAATAAGTTTAGCATGTGTGAGCATATTGGTTGGCCTAGAGCTTTGGCTTGGGTAAGGCTTGTTTAGTTATTGAATTTTATGAGTGACAAGTGAAAGTTAATGTCTATGGCATGTGATAGTATATGTGTATGTGTAGTTATTGTTTTAGCATGTGCAAGAATGGAAATATTTGAGAACTAATGGGAAAGTGCAAGTATAACATAAGGCATGTATGTGTGGCCAAGAGTTATCTCATACTTATGCATGTGTATGGTTTGGTTAGTGTGATCCTAAATAGTGATTGAGGTTGATAACATATGTGTATTGAGCTTATAATGCATGAATTATGATTTAAAATGTAATGAGTTTAAGTACTGCATGGAGGCATGGAAAGCTAATGGTGGTCGAAGCATGTGATAGGCTTTTGCTACCTTAAATGAAATGGAAGTGTAAAGGTATGTATGTAAGTGTACTTGTACTATAGATTAATGAATGATGATGTGTTGAACATCATGAGAATGCATGATTAGGGACTTTGACTAGATGTACCCAAAAGTTAGCTCATTGAAAATGGCATGAAAAATGAGATAATAAGTGAACCATGTTATGTGTATTAAAGCATGAGTTTGAAAACATGAATAGCTTAATTATTGTTGATATGAATGTAGTTAGTGCATACCTTAAAATGGCATAAAATCTAGTCCAGAGTGACATGAAACATAATTTGAAAATGATTTTAAAATTTGAACTAGCAAACAAGTATA
This sequence comes from Hura crepitans, assembly GCA_948208565.1. Lineage (NCBI taxonomy): Eukaryota > Viridiplantae > Streptophyta > Magnoliopsida > Malpighiales > Euphorbiaceae > Hura > Hura crepitans. Next base: position 3,537 of record CANXYI011197967.1, read on the forward strand.
AAAAGTGGCTTGTAACTTTGCCTATAAAGGCTATGCTTTGTAAATGGGAAACATGGTCATTTGTGTGCCTTTGAGGGCTATGTTTTGTAATGGATGGCAATGGAATTTCTTACCTATATTTTAGCTTTGTAAATGGCCTATGATTGGTTGGCTTAGGGTCTATAAATTTGATGTAACTGGTGTTGAAAACTACACTAAAAAATAAGGTGAATTAGACCTAAAAAGGCTTAGTGAAACCTTACTACAATGACCTGTAACTGTCCAAAAATGACCATTACCTGAACCAATAAATCCTCTAGACAATAAATGGTCTAAAATTATGGAATACTTATGGAATTAAAGCTAGCATAATATATGATAATTAATGGTAATTATACCCTTAAATATATCTTCTGATAAGTTACCTGGTATAGCCTTTTTATGACCATACTATATTAGGCTAAATTCCAACTATGCTGTAAAAATTATAATTATCTATTTTTAAGTTAATAATATTATAAAAAGTTAATTAGTAAAGAAATAGACACAGAATGATGTTAAATGGCCTATTAGATAGACACCCATTAGATGGGTTGACTGGTTAAATTAGGGGTTTTTGTAGCTACTATCTTATTTGACTTTCAGATAGGGCTGGTACAGAAGCCCAGGTCCATTTTAGACCACTGTACTAGTCAAACAGTCAGATTAGACTGTGACATCCACTTGATTTATATTTTTCTTATCAGTGCAGTGGCATAGGCGTAGGAGGGCCACTACACTAGTCAGACAAATAAACCAATCTACTATGTATACCAATTTGCGACATCTTTAATTTTTAAATAGGGCCGATATAGTAGCCAAGGTCTCGGAGGATCACTGTACTAGCCAGTTAAATAGGTTAGTCTACTAGGTAGACTAGATCTTATCATTTGCAATTTAGGTGCTATGAAGTATTTTTCAGGCTGGTACGACAGTCAGGGTCCAGTATGTGGATCACTGCACTAGTTTATTTTCCCTCTAAATCTAGTGTCTATTAGGGTTGTCTTCTAGGATGGGCCAACTAAAGTAATTACATAAAATTAATAAAATTTACATATAACTATGAAAAATAACCTAAGGCATTTTGGTAATTTTCCACTAATCAGGCTTAAAGGCTTAAAATGGTATAAATTATGCATGTAATAATTAATAATGATCCTAAAACATAATTTATATGAATTATAGTGATTAATTGGATAATTTACGGACATAAACACCCTAGGGGTAAAATGGTTATTTTGCAAACTAGTTTTCTAAATTGAATTGGGATATCATAATAAGACAAGAATAAAAGTATAATGCATGGATTAACTACTAAACATGTTTTAAAAGTTTGAATTCACCACTGAGTATTTTATACTCAGCGTACCTATTTTGATGTGTAGGTACCAAGAACAAGGGTGTAGCCTCGTAAAGTATGCAGGGGAGTTTAGAGGTCAATTTTGTGAAGGTTGATAATGTACAATTATATAGCTTTTACACTCTTTGTACTTAGGGTGTGATGTATAAAGGGACATAGGGTTATATTTGTATATATACAGATAAAATATGTTATACTTAATCAGTTGTTAATCCTTGTGTGTATGTATGCCTTATGTTGATGTTTTATGAGCCTGAGTCTCTATGTGATTTCTTGATTATGGCTTAAGGCCTGTGGTTGCTGTTGATAGATAATGATGATATGATAATATCTAAGGGACTAGAAGGGTCTAAGAGATATGTTTACCTATTATAGTAGTGTTTTATAGGTTGAAAAATTTTAGGATAGTGACTCGAATAATCATTGTGCTCTCGAATTTTTAAGAAATGCTTGAATGTGTTAAAATCATTCTGTAATGGTATGAACATGATATTATGAACCTAAATAGAATGTATGAATAGATATGACTAAGTTTAGAGTAAGATAGAATTGATTAGTATAGTGTAAGTAAAAGTTAAACGAATGATCGTGGGAGAAGTCAGGATGGATGACCTGGCAAAAAGTGCACCATTTATCGGGTTTCTTTGGGAATCCAGTAGTGGGTGTTATATTTTATGGTATCAGAGCATAGGTTACTATTCCTAGGCTAAGTACATGTGTGCAAATGTCTAAGTTTCAAATTCCTCTGAACTATTATGCTGCCCGAGGCTAATAAGAAAGTCCTCTATAATAAAGATATGACTGATCAAGTTACCCGAAAGAGGGGCCAAGGAATTGACTAATTTTGCAACCATAACTATACAGGGGGGTAGGTAATGCATCAGTACCTGAACCTAGTAATGCTGCACAATAGTCATAGCCATAAGTGCCTGGCTAATAGCTGGTAAGAGTAACCCCTATCTTGGTACACTAAGAAGTCAGAATATGAAAAATATCTTACTCGTCTCCTAAACTATGCTGAGGAGTTCATTTCTAATGATGTAGAGAATGTCAGGGTCCTAGTAGGACTGAATGTAGAGTTAAGGATGTAAATAAGAAAAATTCTAGAGAGAGAGATTTTGCATTACTAGTGTCAGTTGCATATGACTTGGAGGAAATGGTATAAGAAAAGAGAGACCTCCTCTAGAGAAGAGGTAGTTCATTATGGGATAGTCCAGTGTAGTGATAGAAGTGGTGAAAAGAGGAGAGAGGCTCAGTCATAGGCATAGTCATAGCCTAAGTCTTAATAACATATAGTGTTTTAGAGGTAGAGATAGGCACAGACCTAGAGGTCAGGACAAGCCTCCATGGGTAGACCTCAATTGCCTTATCAGGTTAATAGTACTCCTAGTACAAGGGGCAATAGAAATAGACCTCCTATGTGTGCCACTTGTTAAAAGAGGCATTAGAGGCTGTACAGAGTAGGTAGAAAAGGAGACTATTTTAAGTGTGGTGCCAAAGACCACTTCAGAAGAGAGTGTCATTAGAGACAAGTAGAGGGTGCTCAGACATAGGCATCCAATGTTACACCCTAGAATAGGGGTCAGAGGCAAACCAAAGGAGAGCAGCTTAGTGCTAGGTAGGGTATTAGAACTAAGGCTCATTCTCTAGCCAAGCAATATATTGTCAGAGCTAAAAAAGAGGTTGTAGCACTAAATGTCATAATTAGTACTTTTTATTTATTTGATGCTCCAGTTTTGGCTTTAATAGACCTTAGTTCTACACATTCCTATGTATGTACTATAGAAGCATAGAATAGGCAGTTAAAGCCTGAACATGTTGATGTAGGCATCAAAGTTAGCAACCCTATTAGGTGATGTGTGGTTGTGAACAAGGTATATAGGCTATGCCCATTAGTAATTTAGGGCCATAGATTTTTTGATGGTGTGATTGATTTGCCTTTCAATGAGTTTGATGTCATCCTAGGGATGGATTAGATTATTGAACACCAGGCCATGATTGATTATGGACAGAAAAAGTTAACCCTCCAAACTATAGAGGGATAGATAATGACAGTGGATGGTGAGAGAAGTCTTCTGAACAATCTTATCTCTGCTATTAAAGCACACAAACTCCTTTAAAAGGGGTATGAGGCATATTTGGCCTATACTATTAACCTCAATACTTCAAATTCTAATTTGGCCCATATTCTAATTGTTTCTAAGTTCCTAATGTATTCTCTAATGAGCTATTAGGCTTACCACCTCAGAAGGAACTAGATTTTGAAATTGAGGTATATCTTGATATTGCTCCAATATCTATTACTCTTTATATAATAAAACCTATTGAACTAAAAGAACTGAAGGTACAGTTGCAAAAATTGTTAGATAAAGGTTTTATTAGACCCAGTGTACCTCTTTAGGGAGCACTTATGCTATTTGTAAAGAAGAAAGATAGGTCGCTCAGGTTATGTATTGGTTATAGGTAGCTGAATAAAATGATTGTAAAGAATAAGTATCCATTACCCCAGATAGGTGACCTCTTTGATTAGTTAAGAGGGGCAGGTGTATTTTCTAATATTAATCTGTGATCTAGATACCACTAACTAAGGATTAAGGAAGCTAATATTCCTAAGACTACTTTTAGAACTCGGTATGGGCATTAGGAGTTTTTGGTGATGCCATTTGGGCTCACCGATGCCCTAGCAGCTTTCATAGATTTCATGAATAGAGTTTTTCAGCTTTATTTAAATCAGTTCATGGTGTTGTTCATAGATGATATCTTGGTGTACTCTAAAAGCCAGGAAGAGTATGAATAACATCTTAAGGTTGTATTACAGACCCTGAAAGAGAGATAATTGTATGCTAAGCTCAGTAATTGTGAGTTTTGGTTGAGTGAAGTTGCCTTTCTAAGCTATATAGTTTTAGTAGAGGGAATCAAAATTGATCCCAGTAAAGTAAAGGCAGTGCTAGAATGGGAACCACCTATGAATGTAACTGAGGTGAGAAGTTTCATGAGTTTAGCTGGGTGTTATGGAAGATTTATAAATGAGTTCCCCATCATTACTGCTCCTTTGACTAGACTGATGAGAAAGAATGTGAGATTTGAATGCGATGATAAGTGTTAAGCCAATTGTGAGCAACTGAAAAAGATGTTGATAGAAGTTCCTACCTAGTTTAACTTAAATAGGGTAAGGACTTTATAGTGTATAGTGATGCGTTATTGAATGACTTGGGATGTGTATTGATGTAGGAAGGAAAAGTAGTAGCTTATACTTTAAGACAATTGAAGCCATATGAAAGGAATTATCCTACTCATGATTTAAAGTTAGCTGCTATTGTGTTTACTTTGAAAATATGGAGGCACTATCTGTATAGAGAGAAATGCTATATATATACAGATCATAAGAGTTTGAAAACCTCTTTACTCAGAAGGAACTAAACCTAAGACAGAGAAGATGGTTGGAGTTGATTAAGGATTATGATTGCTTGATTGATTACCACCCAGGGAAAATAAATGTGGTGGCAGATGCTTTAAGTAGGAGATTTATGATGGCCTTGAAAGCTTTGAGTGTTAGTTTACAATACACTCTAGAAGATACTGTGCTGGCTAAGTTATAGATAAAGCTAGATTTTAGGTAGCATATTAAGGAAAGTCAGATGAAAGATGAACAACTGGTTCTGATGGCAAGCAAGGTTAAAGAGGGGAAGGCTATATGTTTGAGTTGACAGGGGATAGGTATCTATATTATCAGAACAAGTTATATGTACCTAGTACAGATGACTTGAGGTTGCAAATATTTAGGAAGGCATATGAGGCTCCTTATTCCATGCATCCTGAGAGTATAAAAATGTATTTGGACTTGAAATCTCATTACTAGTGGCCTAGTATAAAAAGAGATGTGGTAGAGTATGTTGCCAAATGCTTGACATGCTAGCCAGTGAAAGCTAAGCATTAGGTTTCTTCTAGTTTGCTATATCTTTCAACAATACCAAAGTGCAAATGGGAAAAGGTGACCATGGATTTTATGATAGATTTACCTTTGACTTAAGGCAAATGTGATGTTGCGTGGGTGATTGTTGACAGATTAACAAAGATAACTCATTTTATCCCGATAAGGATGGATTATTCCTTAGAAAGGCTAGCTAGTCTCTATGTTAATGAGATAGTCAGATTACATGGTGTGCCAGTAACTGTCATTTCTAATAGGGACTCGCTTCACTTTCAGATTTTAGAAGAAGCTACAGGAAACCTTAGGCACCAAATTTGCCTATAGCACAGTTTTTCATCCTTAGATTGATGAGCAGTCAGAGAGAGTGTTACATATACCTGAAGATATAGTACGAGAATGTGCTATTAAGCTTAAGGGTAACTGGGATTAGTATTTCTCCTTGGTAGAGTTTGCCTATAATAATAGTTACCAGGCTAGTTTAGGGATGGCCCTATATGAGGCATTGTATGGTAGACGATGTAGGACTCCTTTGTGTTGGAGTAAAGTTGGAGAGAGTAAAGTTTTTAGTGTAAATTTAATTAGAGATGTTGAAGAGAAAGTGAAGTTAATCAAAGAAAGGTTGAAAGCAGCTATTGATAGACATAAATTATATACTAACTTAAAGTAGAGAGATATTGAATATACAGTTAGGGAAAAAGTATTCCTGAAGGTTTCTCCGTGGAGAAAGGTGCTGAGGTTAGAGAAAAAGGGGAAATTAAGTCCTAAATTCATAAGACCCTATGAGATTATAGAAAGTGTCGGACCTCTAGCATACAGGCTAGCACCACAACCTTAGCTATAACAAATACATGATGTTTTTCATGTTTCTAAGCTCAAGAGGTACAAATCAAATCCATCATATGTGATCTCGATGGTAAATATTAAGGTACAGCTAGATCTGAGTTATAAGGGGGAACTAGTATAGATTTTGGCTTGTGAAATGAAGCAGTTGAGGAATAACTCCATACCACTGGTTAAGGCGCTATGGAAGTATCATAATATAGAAGAAGCTACCTAGGAGCTAAAAGAGCAGATGAGAGATTAGTATCCTCATTTATTTACTCCAGGTAATTTCGAGGATGAAATTTTCTTAAAATTACGAGAAATGTAATGCCTGTGTTTTGAGGCTTTAAGAATAGTGCCACTGGGCCTAAAAAGAGTGCTTGGCATGTCGGGTGACTCGCACATAAATTGAGGTAGTGACACTAGTCATGAAACTTTGAGGGGCTTTAATTTGAAGAAAAAGGAAAAATTTTTAAATTTAGTAGAACCAATAATTCATTTCAGACCATAAGCTACCCCTCAGTGGAATAAAAATTTTACGAGCCGAAAATGATTCGGGATGTGCCCAAACTAACCCAAAAATAGTGGATCCTAAAGCTCAAAAATTTCACTTAGTCTATTGGTGAAAGAATTTTTGAATTCTGAGATCGTTTGCAAATTCTCGTAATTTTTGAGGTTGGCTTGCAAATTGAGATATGCTAAAAACTACCTAATCTATGGAATTTGGCCATAAAAATTTACAAGCACATAAAGGGGATTAAAATATGAATTTTAAAATAAATGATGTAATTTTTGAGGTCTGTGTGAATTTTGGTGAATTTTCAAAGTTTATCAAAAAATCAAGACATTATAGGATGGCTTGGGTGGCTGTGGGACCCACCCACACACTTACCAGCTAGTTCAAGGCTTTTGCAAGTGTCTATGAGCTTTGAAAAGTTGATAATTCCACTTAAACAAAAGAAGAAAGACCTCTCCCTTACTGTTTAGGTAGTGACGCCATAACAGAGGGGAGTGGCCATTTTTATCTCCTCCTTCATTCCTTTCTGAAATTTTTGGGTTTCTAAATTCAAGTTTGGATGTTAAGAAAATCTCAAAAGAAGAATCATGACCAAAGGAGTTTCCAGCAATTAATTAAAAATCATCAAAGCTTCTATGGTTACAAGCAGTTTAACAAGCTTATTTGGTAAGCTTTCATGCCTTCTCTTTGGTTTATCTTGGTTGTTTATGGCTATAAATGGTTCCTTATGATGCCTAACTTTTATGGAAATATGTATGGCCTTTGTTTTAGGTGAATTAGAGCAAGGAAAAGGTTGAATAAGGTAGAGAAAGTTTCTATGAAAAGGCTAGAATAAAGGTTTTAGCAAGTTAGAAGTGGTGTCTTTAAGAGGTAAGTGAATTCTAGTAATTTTCTCATGCTTTTTGATCTCTAAGGGGGTTAGAAATGGGTTTTAAAAGTGTGCAATTTAGTGGCATGTATAGGTACTTCAAGGTTCTAATGAAATTCTTTAGGTGTAAGAAGAAATGGGCAAGATGTGATGAGAAATAGGTGTGGCATGTGTGAGTATATTGGTTGGTTGAGTGCTTTGGCTTGGGTAAGGCTTGTTTAGTTACTGAATTTTATGAGTGACAAGTGAAAGTTAATGTCTATGGCATGTGATAATATGTGTATACATGAAGTTGTTGTTTTAGCACGTGCAAAAATGGAAATATTTAAGAATTAATGGGAAAGTGCAAGTATGGCATGAGGCATGTATGCATGGTCGAGAGTTATCTCATACTTGTACATATGTATGGTTTGGTTAGTGTGATCCTAAGTAGTGATTGAGGCTGATAACATATGCGTATTGAGCTTATAAGGCATGAATTATGATTTAACATGTAATAAGTTTAAGTAATGCAAGGGGGCATGGAAAGCTAATGGTGGCCGAAGCATGTGATAGGCTTTTGCTACCATAAATGGCATGAAAGTGTAAAGGCATGTATGTAATTGTACTTGTACTATGGATTAATGGATAATGGTCTATTGAACATCATAAGAATGCATGATTAGGGCCTTTGACTAGTTGTACCTAAAAGTTAGCTCATTGAAAATGGCATGAAAAATGAGATAATAATTGGACCATGTTATGTGTATTAAAGCATGAGTTTGAAAGCATGAATAGCTTAATTATTGTTGGCATGAATGTAGTTAGTGTATACCTTAAAATGGCATAAAAATCTAGTTAAAAGTGACATAAAACATAACTTGAAAATGATCTTAAAATTTGAACTAGCAAACAAGTATAAAAAGTGGCTTGTAACTTTACCTATAAGGGCTATGCTTTGTAAATAGGAAACATGGTCATTTGTGTGCCTTTGAGAGCTATGTTTTGTAATGGATGGTAATGGCATTTTTGAGCTATATTTTGGCTTTGTAAATGGCCTATGATTGGTTGGCTTAGGGCTTATAAACTTGACATAACTAGTGTCGAAAGCTGCATTAAAAACTAAGGTGAATTGGACCTAAAAAGGCTTAGTGAAACCTTGCCATAATGACCTGTAA
>CANXYI011198061.1:0-10621 GCA_948208565.1 Hura crepitans
TCCGATCTCTATAATTCTGTGGTGAAAATCTGCTTAGGATTTTATTATTACTAGGGTCCTTTAAATAGGACTAAGTCTCCTTACAAAAATAGGAATCCTATATCTTTTAGGATCCTTACAATAATAGGATAATTAAATAACTTAATTTAGAATAACTAATAATAAAAATAAACTAACAGCAATAAAATAAGACACCTAAGCCATTATAATACCAAAATTTAGGCATTACGCCTATTGTAAATACGGCCCACAAAGGCGTCCGTAACATACACTTTGATTCCTCTCCCTTCCTCCTACTTAGGCTAAAATTACTATGCATGTATTCTTTCTGACCGCTACTTAGCCCAAAAGCTTTGCTTTCAAAAGTATCTCTCCATACTACCAACTTGTGGTTAACTTCATCTCTTATCTTATCTCTCTACAAATATATTCATCATGAAATATCATCTTTTATCTTCTAATCAACCCGTCCACAACAAGAGCGAATAAATTTGGACCTAATGTCGAACCTTGATATAAACCCACTATTATAAGAAACTCCATTGTTACTCCTTCCCCAACTTGTACACTTATAACTGTCTCTTCATACATATCCTTAATAATATCTATATATTTAACATGAATTCTTTCTTCCCCAGTGCCCCACCAAGAAACTTTTGTCTGCACTCTATTATTATGCTTTCTCTAAGTCAATGAAAACCAAATGGAGGTCTTTCTTCTCTATTGGTCTCCATCAAGCACCTTAGTAAAAATATAATTTCTATTGTCAATGTACCTAACATAGAACCGAATTTGTTCTCTTAACACTTTTGTAATGTCCCTAAGCCCATGTTCATTTACCCTTTCCCAAACTTTCATCATATGACTCGTTAGTTTAATACTACAATAGTCGGTGCAATTCTATATATTCCCTTTGTTATGTATATAGGAACCATAATACGCTTTCTCCAATCATTTGATATCTTTCCCCTTTTATAGGTATAGTTGAATAGCTTGGTTAACCATGTTATTCCCTCTTCTCCACTGCATTTCGAAACCTCAATTGGGATGTCATCTAAGCCAATGCTTTCCCAAATTCATCTTTTTCAAGGCTTCCTTGACTTCATTAAACTTGATCATATGTGTGTGTAATTAAGATTCTTATCAATCCCAAATGCATCAAGATCTACAAAGTCATCTTTTTGTCCATCATTAAATAAGTGATCTAAGTAACTTCTCCATTGCTCTTCAATGTTCTCACCTGTCAAAACTTGTTGAGACTCATCTTTAATGCACTTTAACTCCATTCAAGTCCTTCCTTTTTTTCCTCTCCAAGGTATGCAAGCTTATATATTTCCTTCTCCCCCTTCTCGTGTTCCAAATTTTGGTACAAATCTTCTAAGGATTTACCTTGGACCTCACTAACCATTTCCTTCGCCATCTTCTATTTCTTAAAGGCTTTTACATCTTTGGCTATAGGTAGCTTCCTATACCAATATCTTTTCTCTTGTATAGCCTTTTGTACCTCCTCATTCTACACCACAACTCTTGTAGTCAGGGCCCTAATCCTTTAGAAATTCCTAACACCTCACTTGCTACCTTATGCAATTCACCATCCCATAAGGTGTCTACATTGGCTTCCATCAACAAAATTTTGGGGACATTTCTTGGCCGTATTTGCTTTGGTAATCGTGAGCTATTTATAATCAGCTTGGGTGCAATTGATTGTAAAGTGTGTAGCTCGATTGTAGAATTATCAATAAGGATATCAAATACTTCTTTTACATATTAATAAAAATATTTTATGTAAATGAGTCCTTGCAATTTAGTAGCACACTTGCAAAAAAAAATGCACTAATATAGACACCTAGAAATCCAAAACTTATGAACTTTCAGAAATAAAATTTTCAGTGTATTGCATGCATATTTAGTTCAAAAGTCATATGCATATGATTAACTCATAAATACACAATAATTAGTTCATATTGTTCAACCATTTTCTACTATTATTTTCATAGTTTCATGACAAATTGTGCTACTACTAATTATTTTCTTAATTACCTTTAGTTAGAACAGCTAGTAGCTCTTCTAAAAGCTGGATACCAAGCATTTGTAGATATTCTCAGTATTTAATTACAAAGATCCAATACAGGTAGTTGAAAATAAAGCTCTACCTTTTAGCTTCTTGTTTCCCTAGCACCCTATGGCAGATCGTAGAGAGTAAACACTCAGTCAAGCAGACACTTGAAAACAATCACAAACATGGACATATGACAAAAAAAAAAAAGGTCAAAATATGTGTTTAATCCACTAAATCATCCTATATTGCAGGGCAACAAAGCAATAATATATGCTCCTCAAGAGTTAATACAATAACTATATCAATAATAGCTTACCACTGCCTTGCATTGTAAGAATAACCAATCGTGAGGGCAATTATCCAATAAGTATATAGAGTCCTTTGATTCTGCCACTGTGAGCAACCAAAAATTTAAGCTCAGCAACTGGGAAAAAAAAGGGGACCAGAATACTGGACAGTTGTCAAAGGACATGATAGTTCAGTAACAAGAAACTTACAATTACCCAGACCACCCCAGCCTTTGTTAATGATTCCCCTCTGTCCAGTTTTTTCCAATGCATCTATAATAATCTGGGTCATTTTTTCTGGTTCTTGAACAGGCTGACTTGAAGAAGGAGAAGGTATTAATAGAAGCTTGAAAGTAGCTAGAGAGATGAAGAATAAAAAATGTACGAGCCAAGTTAAATGTGCTGGCATGCACATCCAAGTATCATGGAAAAAATGAACCCAAGCAAAACTGGAAAGAAACATGACACTATCCTTTCTCATTTAAAGGATCTGCCCTTTTTTCTATTCCAATACTGATTTATGAGGCACTCAAACCTATATAGACTAAACCAGTGATCATTGTTCACAGCTCATTTAAAAGACAAATCCATGTCATGAACACATAGACTTCAGGATAATCCCCAGTGAAGATATAAGATCATCAATTGGAGTCACATAACATTAGATCTTTAAGCAAGTGAAAAGTAAAAGCCTATAAAATCAATCAAAAAGCTTTAATGAATAGTATTTTATTTCCATTAATAACAAAAAGAATACTCACATATTGCAACAAGCAAATTACAATCTGAAGCAAATTGTAGCATATGACTGCCGTGAATTATATTGCCAGCATTTCCTTTTTGACTTGTGCAACATTTTGTTCAAGCATGATCCATAATAAGCTTAATTTAGCCAGGATTTACCAAAATTCTCTCTTATGCTCAAGATTTTTTTTTTTTTTTGCACAACCAATTCTGTGCCAAGAAGGTTTTGCATGTGCATATTCACCACATTGAAGAAATAAGGAAAGAGAACTTGGAAATCAAACTCACAAGGCTTCCAAACCCAATATAAATTGGTTTAGGCCCAGCTTCAAGCCATTTCACGAGGGGCTCGGGAGGTTCATAATTTGATGCTAGATCAAGAAAGCAAAATCCCACGACATCGACCTTCTTCCCCCAATCTGCATACCAAGCAAATGATACAACCAGGAATTAGAATCCTTCCAATACATAATTGTCTAGAAATATATGTTGACTAGCTAGAAAAGATTTGTTTCAATTATTAGTTTTGATTATAGAAGATTTGTTTTTGATTAGCTGTAGAATTAGTCAGCTGTAAAGATTTAGGTTTCAATGCTTCTTTCCTAAATTGTCGTAGATTTTCTGTATAAATACCCATGTTCATTGGATGTAAAAATGTACTGAGAAATACAAAAAATTCTCCTCCTAAAATTCTACATGGTATCAGGGCCATTGCTGCCTTTTTGAGGAGTTTTTTTATCCCTCTGCAGCACTAAATTTTTTTCTGATCAACAATGTTCCTGTTCTCATAAGAGGTTGAGTGTCCTCCCTTGTCAATTGTCACTGCCCCACTCACCAGAAAGCCCACTCGCCGATTGGCCAAATAACCAAAACCAGGAACCATCTGCTGCTGCGTGTGAGCTCACACACCGATCACAATTTTTGGCCAGGATTTCACGTGCCGGTGAGTGGGAGACCCTCCAACTGCCTCCTGCCGCCATTCAGGTCGCCTCTCTTTCCGCCACCGACCAATATCTTTTACATCTGATTGCTTGCTTTAGACTTGACCTTTTCCAATTCAACGTCACTGTTGTGGATGCATTTGTGGGTCAAACATATACACGCAAGCCCCATTGAGTTGGGCTTGGTCATATGTGTCGGGTTGGTTAGTTTTTTTTATTAGTAGCTATTTTATTTCATTATTGTTTAGTATTTATTTTTAGGAGGAGTCATTGTTAAGTGGAGCCTATAGAATAGGTCTCCTAATCGTGCAATAAGACTTGCCTATTTAATGGGCAGCCAAGGAATAAAAATACAAGTCATATTTTATCAATCAAGAGATCAGAGTTCCCTCTCATAGAATTCTACGGTTTCAGCCTCCCTTTAATGAGCTGAATTATTATACAAAAATAGGTCGACCAAAGAATTCGGGTACAGGGAAAGGAAAGGGAAGGTTACTTGAATTAGATTTCTCCATTAATCGCCCTATCAGTCGATCCTTTTCTAGAAACCCTAATAGTCATCAGGTTCTGTTTTTTGTCTTCTGAATCTACATAGAGTGTGTTTGTTACTTGTTTTCTGACTATGGGGGACACTAAATCAATAGATAATAACTCCCTTTCACAAATTAGTGTTGTTAAACTAGATGGTGCTAGTACCAATCTTGCTTGGTCAACGGCATGTCTACTGTTCATTAAATCTAAAAAATTGCTATGTTATATTACTGGAGAGAGAAAACCCCCTGCTATTTTTGATCTTGCCTATGGTAAATGGGACTCTGATAATTCACTTGTTATGACATGGCTTTTAAATACTATGCACCCTCGAATTTCCAAAACAGTATTTATTACTTGATACTGCTGAAAAATCTGGAATTTAACCAAACGTACTTACTCCCACAAAGGGAATGATGCAAAGATCTTTGAAATTCAAAATAGAATCCATGGCACAAAAGAAGGTGAGATGACCATCACTGATTATGACTCTGAATTAAGTGGGTTATGGCAAGAGATAGACTATTATTAGGATCTTCAAGCTCATTCTACTGAAGACACAATATTATTTCAAAAGCTGGTTGAAAAGGAACCGGTCTATGATTTTCTAGCTAGTTTGAACCCAGAATATGATCAAATCAGGGTTCAAGTTCTTGGTAAGATTCATTTTCCTTCTCTTGAGGATGCCTATTCCTATGTTCACCAGGAGGAAAGTCGATGTGGTGTCATGCTTTACCAAACACCAATCAAGAAGTTTGGGTTAACTGTCTCTCATGAGCAACCAAGGGCAACTACTTCTGATGAAGATCACTTCCAATGTGATTACTATGGGAAACCAAGACATACAAAGTAAACTTGTTGAAAGCTGCATGGCCAACCAACTAGAGGTTGTGGGGGAAAAAGAGTCAGTTCATCAAAGGCTAATGTGGCTGAAACTAGGGGTCCCAAGGAGACAGGTTCTGATGAAACTTTGACTTTTGATGAAATTCAGCATCTCCACCAACTCCTAACCAAGCTTGACTCCTCCACTGTTGCCACTTCTAATTATGTGCAATTAGGTACTACCTTTACTGCTTATCTTGATTCTTGGATTATTAATTCTGATGCGAATAGACACATGACAGTCTCTTTTAAAGGCTTTCACAACTACTCTTCATGTCTTAAAGGGAATAGCATCAGAATAGCCAATGGAACTTTAACTCCTGTCTCTAGAACAGGTTCTGTTGTTTGTACACCTAATATAAAACTTTCATCAATTCTTCATGTGCTTGAGTTCCAATTAATCTTTTATCTGTTAGTTCCATCACCACTCTAAACTGTAAAATGGAGTTTTTCCTTGATCATTGTATTTTTTAGGATCTTCATACAGGGAAGAGAATTGGCAGTGGTAGATTGTAGGATGGGTTATACGTGATTGAAGGAACCAGAGACACTAGTCAGGCCTTTTTTGGAAATAATAAAGATGTCAACCAAGAAATTTTACATTGGTATAGAAGGTTAGGGCATCCATCTTTCTATGTTTTAAAGACGTTAAAGATAGTTTATTTTTGAGAACTAAGTTTGAATCATTGTTTTGTGATGCTTGTGAGTATGCCAAGCATACTAGAAATTCCTATCCTTTAAGTAATCATAGAAGTACCATTCCCTTTGTTACTAATCATTCTGATGTATGGGTCCTACCCAAATGGTTTCTTTATCTTGTAATAGTGGTTTGTTACTTTTATTGATTATTGCACTCGGATAACTTGAGTATATTTGTTAAAGACCAAGAGTGAAGTTTTTTCTTACTTTCAGTCCTTTCATAAGATGGTCTGTACTCAGTTTGATGCTAAGATAAAAATCCTTAGAACTGATAATGGCACAGAATACATGGATAAATGCTTTGATGCTTATTTGGAGTCTAATGGCATAGTCCATCAAACTAGTTGTCCTTACACTAGAGCACAAAATGAAGTAATTGAAAGAAAACATAGGCATCTGTTAGAAATGGCAAGATCTCTTATGTTCGGTATGAATTTACCAAAAACTTACTGGGGGGGATGCCATTCTAGTAGCTGCTTACCTTATCAACCGCATGCCACTCAAAATTCTCAATTTCCAAAGCCCTCTAGAAACTTTACAGGGTAAGAATGAATGTATTGTTCCTCCAAAGGTGTTTGGATGCGTGTTTTGTTCACACTAGGAATACTGAAAAACTTGATCCTAGAGTGCTAAAATGTGTTTTTATAGGGTATTCTCCTACACAGAAAGGTTACAAATGTTATCATCCTCCCTCCAGGAGATTCTTTGTCGGTATGGATATTACCTTTCGAGAATCTGAGCCCTATTCCAGCCGTACCTCATCAACTCTTTAAGGGGACAACAATAAGGATGAAGAGATGTTTTTCCCTAGTACCATTGTTGAACCTCTTGATGTTACATCAGGGGAGAATGAAAGTGATGAAACAATTCAAGGGGAGAATATTATGCATTTAGATGGACCTAATTTGATAAGGTATTCAAGGAGAAAGAGGGCAAAAGAAGCCATCTTGCAATCGGCTGAATCCTCCTCTACTAGTGAGTTATCTACATTTCCTAATGAGTTAGATTTGCCTATTGCTCACAGAAAAGGAGTTAGGTCTTATACTAAACATCATTTATCTAACTTTATCTCATATGACTCCTTGTCTCCATCCTATCAAGCCTTTTCCTTGTCCATTTCCTCTATGTCTATTCCACAAGATTAAAGGGAAGCTATCACGGATCCCAAGTGGAAGCAAGCTATGATTGAAGAAATGAAGGTTTTGACCAAAAATGAGACTTGGGAACTCATTAATTCTCCACTAGACAAGAAATTGGTTGGCTGCAAATAGAAAGATTCAAAGCTAGATTGGTGGCTAAAGAATTCACTCAAACTTTTGGAGTAGATTATCTAGAGACATTTGCCCCAATTGCTAAAATGAACATTATTAGAGTCTTGTTATCATGTGCAGCTAATTTTGATTGGGATTTACAACAGTTTGATGTAAAGAATGCATTTCTTCATGAAGACTTGGAAGAAGAGGTGTATATGGAGATTCCTCCTGGATTTGACAATGAACAGAGTCAAGGGAAGGTGTGGAAGCTGAAGAAAGCCTTGTATGAATTGAAGCAATTCTCTAGAGCTTGGTTTGATAAATTCAGCAAAGCCATGATCTCCTTTAGCTATCAACAAAGCAATGTTGATCATACCTTATTCATAAGACATGAAAAGGGTAAACTCACTCTTCTTAAAGTTTATGTTGATGATATAGTAATGACAGGAGATGATAGAGAGGAGATGAATTGATTGAAGAAGCTATTGGCACGAGAATTTGAGATCACAGATCTAGGAAATTTTCAGTACTTCTTAGGGATTGAGGTTGCCAGGTCTAAAAGGGGAATCTTTATTTCTCAAAGGAATTATATTCTGGATCTCTTGAAAGAGACAAGCCTGATAGGTTGCAAACTAGCGGAATCACCCATTGAAAGCAACCACAAGTTACAAGCAAGGTTTGGAGAGTCAGTCGATAAAGAGAGATATCAGAATTTAGTTGGAAGACTCATTTATCTCTCTCACACGAGACTAGACATAGCCTATGCAATCAGCTTGGTGAGTCAATTCATGCATGATCCCTGAGATTCCCATATGAAAGTTGTCCTACACAATTTGCAATATCTAAAGTTTGCTCTAGGGAAAGGTCTACTTTTCTCCAAATAGAAGCCTTTACAGATACAGATTGGGCTGGATCCCTAGATGATAGGAGATCTACATCTGGTTATTTTACGCTTGTAGGAGGAAACTTAGTTACTTGGAGAAGCAAGAAGCAAGGTGTTATTGCTAAATCAAGTGCAGAAGCAGAATACAGAGCCATGGCTCAAGGTGTTGGTGAACTTCTTGGCTACAAAAATTATTAGAGGAATTGAAGCTGTGTGAAATAAGGAAACTTTCCTTGTACTGTGACAACAAGGCTGCCATCAGTATAGCTCATAATCTAGTTCAGTCATTCAGCGTGACCAGACAAAACATATTAAAATTGATTGGCACTTCCTCAAAGAAAAGGTTTCGAGTGGTATCCTAAGTTTGTTTCATGTGTAATCAGATAAGTAGCTAGCTGATGTGTTTACAAAAGGTTTCAACAAACGAACTTTTCATACACTAGTTTGGAAGTTGGGCATGTTCGACATCTTTGCACCAACTTAAGAGGGAGTGTTGACTAGCTAGAAAAGATTTGTTTCAATTATTTGTTTTGATTATAGAAGATTTGTTTTTGATTAGCTATAGAATTAGTCAGCTGTAAAGATTTAGGTTTAAATGCTTCTTTCCTAAATTGTCGTAGATTTTCTGTGTAAACACCCATGTTCATGGGATGTAAAAATATACTGAGAAATACAAAAAATTCTCCTTCTAAAATTCTACAATATAACATGCACAAGCTGCCTGGAAACAAAAGATAGCACTTAAGCGACAAAGATTAAAGTTCTAACCAGAAAAGTGGAAAAGGCAAACAAGAGCAAATATCTCAAACCTTGACTTGTAGTGTAAGTATTTATGTTTAGTTAAAATTGCTACTTCTAGCAAACAAACTCAAATATGAAATTCACAAGCGAAACTTCAACATATCTACAATTGTTAAGGCTCCAAAAAGACTGCAGATAAAAAAAAAAAAACAAAAAAGCGAAGTTCCCGCAAAAACTCTTTTATATGTACATGCACATATGTGCGCATGCGCGTGTTCAAAGGACATCCAAGTGGACAATAGTTCAAGATTGAGAGTAGAAGGTGGACATAAAGCTTTGATGGGTAGGTAAAACTTTTTGGGCCCTCAATGTTTACCATAGTCCTTTTATGTCTAATGCATATTATATTTTGGCCATCTCCTCTGCTCATCCTGCAACCAGCCCTAAGTACAAGTATAATTGTGTTGGATTAAGTGTTGTTCAGCGTTATGGTAGAATAACAATCTGATTATTGTAAGATCCATCGATAATAGACA
Organism: Hura crepitans; assembly: GCA_948208565.1. Taxonomy (NCBI): domain Eukaryota; kingdom Viridiplantae; phylum Streptophyta; class Magnoliopsida; order Malpighiales; family Euphorbiaceae; genus Hura; species Hura crepitans. The sequence goes on from CANXYI011198061.1 coordinate 9,557, forward strand.
ATAACAACTGGAGTGCACCTTTTGGTTTAGGAACGAGGTGAGGACTCCATATGTATCCATGTGGTATATCAGAATCAGAGCCTTGCGCACCACTAAGATATGTCACAGGTCGTAGCTTTAGCTTTTTCTTTCTAAAATCATTTATCATGTCACGTATTCCAAGCCAAACCAATGAATCAACTATTTGATATGAGAGCTACAGAAAGCACACAGTGCCAGAAATTACTTGGAGAAAACCATGAACTTAAAAGAAGAAATCAAAGCTATAGCAGAGAAAGAAAAAAGCTCACTCGATATCCAGCTGACTGCTTAACACGGGACAAAGGATGTGGAAATTCACTAGTTGGCCTGATGCAAGCAGAGCATTAACTAATGCGGTTCAGATTATCCAACGCAGAATTTTTTTTTATAGCAAAGGAACAGACAGCACAATTTAAGCAGTAACAAATTAAATCTACAATTAGTTCAACCAGATTCCTACCCAGATAAAACTTACGTCCATGGCATGGTGAAAAATATATGAATAGGAACTTTTAGTGCCTCTGCCACATGAGTATGCCCTAGAAAATCATTAATAATGTCAGCTGAAGAATGCTGAACTGTAAATTAATCTATCATGCAATAATAACTCAAGATATTTGAAACAACACAATAACATTTTTCAAAATTTAGAACAAGAGCATGCAAAGAAAATTAAATGTCTTTCTCACATTTGTGAGCGTCTAATGCCAATAACTAATTATAACCTAATAGGTAACCACATTTCGCCTGCAATAAAAAGAGGCTTGAAATTTGTAACTTCCTATTCCAAAACATTACAAGAGATGAAAAAAGGAACCAAAAGAATCTAAAGAACTCTGCCATTACATATGAAAATCAACAAAATGAATAATTATAACCACTGTGCTCTTAAATAACAGATAGAAATCCATTCAGAGTGTGAAGTATTGCATAATCATGATAGACAAAAACAAAGCATAAACCTGCAAACTTTCATGTAAGGCTTCAAAGGCATCTTAAAAATTAGAATTCTAATTAGACCCTAAGTTTAAATCCCGCTGCAAT
>CANXYI011198065.1:0-11114 GCA_948208565.1 Hura crepitans
CATCTTTAGGATTTTCTCCCTCTACCTTTACAAATAGTCAGAAAAACTTTCAATTGGTTTTTATTTTATCACCTCCACATCCTTTAAAGTGACCTCCACACTTGCATTATTAGCATATTGCTTGTTAAATGCCCTTCTTAACTTATTCCAATCTTCTTTAACCCTCTTTTCTTAGTAATGATACCACCATGCAATGCATGAGACTGATAAAAATTAGAATATTTGGATGACATATTATTTAGACACTTTCAAATTAAAATTCTCAGTCTCTAGTGGAGTTGACACTGTAGAGATTATGTTATTTTTACTGAGGACAAGAGTGGATAATAGAGTTGCCACCTAGCCTCTATACTAAGACCTTTGATCTTCTGTACCAAAAAGGTTTAGAATTTCATATATTATTTATGTCTTTATAATATGTTATCCATGTATATTGTAATGTTTATCAGTCTTGTATCAATCAAGCATGTGTTATATTTAAACATCCATATCACTTTTGCATGTGAGAAAAGAAAATTATAAAAGTTAAAAGGTACAATAACATTATTATATAAATTATACATCCAAAAATTAGGATATTAATTGATTACAATATAGCCTGACAATTACCTATAATTCCATAGGAATTAGTAGTAATTGCCTAACTCCTATTTCTAGGAGATTGGCTTTTAAGAAAACACATCTTTGTGGTCATTTTGACTTTTGATTAAGGAAAATCTCAAAATAGTTTTATTATGAAAACAACAGTTAATAAGGTAGAAAAATCATTTAGTATGAAAGTGGAGCAATCAGCATGTAAAACAAGTTGATTAACTAACTATTACAATCCAAAATTGACCAATAGATATAATAGGTACAAAACTAAAAGACATAAAATAAGACATTAGAATGGTCTCGCTTCATGTCACTTAGACTGTACAGACTTCAAATGTTTCCAGCTTTAGTCTGTGCAGACTATCCTCGAGGAAAGGTTATGTCCATCCAGACTCCCTAATACAGTGAGCAAAATAGATTGCAACTCAATAGATAATAAGTCAAACATCATCAAATCAAGAGCACATGAAGAAAACATATGAAGGACAAAGATATAGACACATTTAAAACTTGTGAATCAAGAACAATTGCTTGTATAACTGAGGCAAACCAAATAAAATAATATAACCTATCACCCCTAAGTCCGTGTGAACTATAGCCTTTATGACATGGAGTCTGTGCAGACCACATGATAACTATCTATATGTCTATATGTATTCTCATGCATAATATAATCATGTTAACACATGCAGACAAATAAAATCCCATAGCTTATAATAGGACATCTAAAATAATAAATCATGCTTACTAAATATAAGTCTATGCGGATCAATTGATTAGATTCATATAAGAAATATAAGTCCGTGCAGACTTTATTGTGCTTATAATTAATAAATCTAAGTCCATGTGGACCTTATCATGTTCACAATAAAGTCCGTTTAATAAAAGTTAACACAATAAAACAAACATAACATAACCATGATGAATAATACACTATAAAATCTCTTATGATAATGACTCCTTCTTATGATTTAAAGTGGGAATAACAAGGTATTGCCTCACTTACAACCAACCTTTAGAGATCATAGGCCTATGAAAGCAATATGAAAGATGTAATGGACCTCATATATTACCTGAATGAATATACTCTCTAAACAATGACACAAGAGTATAGAGACTTGGGAAGAAATATTTTTATAAAGCTAGTGGGTCAAATGGATGTATTTCTATCTTGGATTTTTCTCTAGAACGTTGGAATGTGATGTATGTGTTAGGGGAATCAATTTTTTAGCCTCCTTTTTCCCTTGGTTCAAGAGAAATATTTATAGGCTTAGGTTTAAGGTTTTTCTCATTTAAAAAAGGGTCAGAATCCTAATAAGATTTTGAATCCTACTCTAAATAGGAAGAGTTCCACTTCTAGAAGACTTATTTCATCGACAAGTCTATGTGGATTAAGTTTAAATATGCTAGTCTGTGGGCTTTTTAGGCTAATTTTTGGGCTAGTTTTGTATTTAGTCCTTGCAGACATTATTTAATAGGTCTATGTGGACCTATTTCCTAAAGGCTTATGCCTTTGCTCGGGAGCCCATCTCTAGCTATCATCATGGGTCAAAAGTGAGGTGTCTACACATACATAACATATACTACCCTGATAAATTAAAGGACTAGAATACTATATCTGGTAATGGCCTAGATTTACAAGTTATGGATTGTAAATAACTATATAAGCAATAAATTAGTTAAAGACAAGAACATGGGTGTATTTTGGTCATTTGATAGAAATGTTTAAAAATTGGTCTAATATTTTGAACTAATTACTATTATCACAAAAAATGATACATATTCATAGAAGATAGAATTTTAAGATATTATCTAATTAATGGTTAAAAATCATACAAGAAAGGTAGTGTGGTCATTTTGATAAATGTATTCATAATTGATGATATAATAACTTGGCTAAATAAATGAATATTACTACTATAAAAGTGCATGATAATTTATTTGACATGAGTTAAATGCTTGAGTTCACCACTAAGTATTATATACTTAGTGTACTAATTTTGGTGCGTAGGTAATCGAAACCTATAGACAGCCTTGAAGTGCATGTAGTTAAGGTTCAAAAGACATGTGAGTAAGGTTGCTATATGTTAATATACAATTTTGGACTCATGTTTATAGGTGGGGGATAGGTACCATATGAGAGGTTTTGTTTATGTCATAGATAATGTTTTGTAATAAGTTTCTGTCAGACTATCTTGAACATATAATTGCTCTAACTTGATGATATAGGTTGTGACCTAAGGCTTATATGGATGAACTGATAGAATGTTGAGGTTAGGTTGATAGATAGGGGACTAAAAGGGTTTAGATAATGGAATTTGAGATTTTGAAGTGTTTTACAGGTGTTTAAATTTTGGTTAAAGACCCAAACAACCATTATGCTGTTGAATTTTAGGAATATAATTGATAGACTTATAATTGGCCAATATTGGCATGACTGATATGGTATGACCCTAAATAGTGTGTAAGATTAAATAGGACTAAATTTGGAGTCTGATAGGATTAAATATTACAAAATAAGTAAAAGTTAAACGAATGATCATGGGAGAAATCTCAAGATGGATGACCTAACAAGAAGCACACCACTTATTGGGTTTCTTCAGGACTCCAGTATGGGGTATTAAATTTTATGGTATTAGAGTATAAGTGTAATGTTCCTAGGTATTGTACATTAGTGCAACTATCTAAGGTCATATTCCTCTAAACTATTACACTGCATGAGGCTAATAGGTAAGTCATTTTGCAATAAAGATATGGTTGATTAGGTACTCAAAGGAGAGGCTAAGGAAGTGGCTAGTTTTGCACTTATAACTATATAGGTTTAGGGAATACATCAGTACTTGAACCTGATAGTGCTGCACAACATCTATAACCACAAGAGCTTAGTCAACAGCAAGTAGAAGCATCTCTTGCTCTGGTACAATAGATAATTGATTCGCTTTAGATATATTACCATTATTGCTAATCTATCTCTACCCCTTCCATGAGCTCCTTTATAGAACATTTTGTTGGCAAGGCTAGAGAAAATATAGAGCTATTAATTACTAGAGGAGGAAGAGGGATGATGTTGCTAAGACTGAGTATTGGCTAGATAAGACATTAAGAAGTGTGGAATAACAAAATGGTATAGAAGAAGAGAAAGGTAAGAGATTTCTGATAAGGTGAAAGAATGAAATTGAAAATACAGGCAATAAACCTAGAGAGAAAGATTTTGTAGTGCTGACAGCAGCTATATGTGACATAGAAGGGATCGTGTAAGAGAAAAAGGATCTCTTTTAGAGGAAGCAGTAGTTTACTGTGGGACAATCTGATGCAGTGTTAGAAGATGATAAGAAAAGAAGAGAGGGATAGTCTCTGTCCTAGCCTAAGCCTCAGTCTTACTAGGGTATTAAAGGTAGAGATAGGTACTGTCCCATAGATTTGCACAACTCTCTATAAGTAAACTTTGATTATTTTCTCAAGCTAATAAGGTTTTCGGTATAATAAGTGATAGAAATGGATCCTCGACATCTCATACTTGTCAAGAGAGACATCGGGTGTAGTATGGATTGGTTAGTAGAGGAGAGTGTCCTTTATTGATGTATAAACCTCAATTTTCTCCTAATATGATTGATCTACCATTCCATGAGTTGGTGTGATACTAGGAATAGACTAGCTGACTAAGTATCAAGCCATAATTTGGCTATAGCCATAAGAAATTGACCCTCTAAAATAAAGAGGGATAGATAGTAGCAGTGGATGGTGAGAGAAGTATTCTAAATAATATTATCTCCATTGTTATAGCACATAAACTTTTTAAAAAGGGTGGGAGGCATACTTGGCCTATGTTATGGACATGAATGTTTCTAACTTAGATCTGGAACATATCCCAATTGTTTTTTAATTTTTTAATGTATTCCCTAATGAATTGCTAGGTCCACCATCTTAGAAAGAAATTGACTTAAAATTTGAGACATATCCTCGTATAGCTACAGTACCCATTTACTCAGAATAGATGATCTTTTTGATCAGTTGAAGGGGTATAGATGTGTTTTCAAAGATTGATTTAAGATTGGGGTATCATCGGTTGAGTATTAAAGATTCTGATATTCCCAAAACTGCTTTCAAAATCTATTGCAGGTATTATAAATTCTTGGTGAAGCCATTTACGCTCTCCAATACACTAACAACTTTTATGGACCTGATGAATGGGTTTTTTTCAAACCTGATCTAGATTAGTTGTGGTGGTGTTCATAAATGATATTAGGGTTTATTCTAAAAAGAAAGAAGAGCATGAACAATATCTCAGGGGTGTGTTATAGACTCAAAGAGAGAAATAGTTGTATGCCAAGCTCAATAAGTGTGATTTTAATTGAGTGAAGTTGCTTTTTAGGGCACTTAGTTTTAGCAGAGGGGGTCAAGGGTGACCCCAATAAAGTAAAGGTAGAGTGGAAAAGTATTAGCTCATGCTTCAATATAGTTGAAGCTACATGAAAGAGATTATCCTACTCATGATTAGGAACTAGCCGTTATTATTTTACTTTGAAAATATGGAAACATTATTGATATAAAGAGAAATGCTACATGTATATAGATCATAAAAGTTTGAAATACCTCCTCACTCAGAAGGAGTTAAACTAGGAAAAAAGGGTGGTTAAAGCTGATAAAAGACTATAACTGCCTGATTGATTACCACCTAGGGAAAGCTAATATGGTGGCAGATGCTTTAAGTAGGAAGTTTATAATGACTTTAAAAGCTATTAATGTTGGGTTGCAGTACACTCTAGGAGGTACTATATTGGTTGAATTACAAGTGAAACTAGATTTTTAAGCAGCAGATTAAGGAAAATCAGACACAAGATGAACAACTAGTTCAGATGGCAAGTAAAGCTAAAGAGGGGAAGGCTACAAGGTTTAGGTTAATAAAAAATGGGTGTTTGTATTATCGGAGAAGATTGTGTGTACCTAGTATAGATATCCTAAGGTTACAGATACTAAAGGAGGCATATAAAGCTCTTTATTCTATCCATCTTGGGAGCACAAAAATGTACTTAGACTTGAAGTCTTAATATGGGTAGCCTAGTATGAAAGGAAATATGGCAGAATAGGTTATAAGGTGTTTAACGTGTCAATAAGTGGAAGTTGAACAATAGGGTCTTTCTAGATTGATGCATTCTATAGCAATACTAGAGTGGGACATGGGATGTTGTAAGTGTGATTGTTAGTAGATTGACAAAAACAAGCTTATTTTATTCTAGTTAAGAGGGATTATTTATTAGGGAAGCTGGCTAGACTGGTGGTTAATAAGATAGTCAGATTATATGGTGTGCTAGTAATTATTTTTTGCTAACAAAAATCGTTGTTTTACTTCTAGACTTTGGAAGTGGCTGCAAGAATTATCAGGCAGTGAACTAGCCTATAATACAACTTTTCATTCTCAAATTGATGGATAGTCAAAGAGGGTGATACAGATAATCGGGTATATGTTGTAAGCTTGTGCTATGGAATTTAAAGGTAGCTAGAATCAACACCTATCATGAACAACATTTGCTTACAATAATAGTTATCGATCTAGTCTAAGAAGGGCACCTTATGAAGTCTCATATGGTATACAACATAGACCTCATCTATGGTGGAGTAAAGTAGGGAAAAGTAAATTTCTAGTGTTAAGGTAATAAAAAATGTAGAGGAAATAGTGAAAGTGGTCAAAAGTAAACAGAGAGCTGCTATTGATAAACATTGAATTAGAGTCTAATTTAAGCCTATAAAAAGGGTAATTTAAGCTATGAAAAGGAACTAGTTCAGATTTGGTCTTCAAAAGTGTGGTAGTGAAAAATAAATTCATGCCATGGGTTAACATGCTATGGGGGCACCATAATACAGAAAAGCTACATGAGAGCCTATGAAATAGATAAAAACCCATTATCCTCACCTATTTCCTCCAGGTAATTTCGAGGATGAAATTTCTTAAGAGGGAAAGAATTATAACATCCATGTTTTGAGGCCATGTGAAAAATGCTAGTGGGTCCAAGAAGTGTGCCTGAGGCACCGGGTCACTTACACATAAATCCAGATAGCGACACTAGTTGCAAGAAACTTTGAGGGGCCTTAAAATCATGAAAAAGGCAAAATATAAAAATTTAGCAGAACCAATAATTTATTTTGGGAAGTAAGCTACTGATTAGTGTAATAAAATTTGGTCAAGCTAGGAATGACCCAAGATGTGCCTAGACGGACCTAAAAATATTAGATCTTAAAGCTTAAAAATTCCATTGAGTTCATTAGTGAAAGAATTTTTAAAATTTGAGGTCATTTATAAATTCTTGTAATTTTTGAGCTTGGCACAAAAACTAAGGCAGTCTGAAAAATTGCCCTATCGATAGAATTTGGCTACAAAAATTTATGAGCATGTAGAGGGGATTAAAATATGAATTTTAAAACAAATGGTGTAATTTTTTGAGGTCTGTGTGAATTTCTAAAGTTTTATAAAAAAATTGAGCTATTTTAGGTGGCTATGGGACCTACCCACACATGGCTAGCTGGTGTAAGGCCTATGCCAAGTGGCAAAGCCATTTGATGAGTGGAAAAATCCACTCACAAAAGGAGAACATTTTCTCAAAAATTCCTCCTATGTGTTAGGGAATTTCTAGAAAAATAATAGAGGCAAAAAGAGCTCTCATGAATTAATTAAAATTCACTAAATGTCCAAGGGTCAGAAGCAGTCCAACAAGTGTGTAAAGTGAGTTTCCATGCCTTCTCCTTGGATTTTCTTAGTTGTTCTTAGCTAGAAATGCTTTCTTGTGGTTCTTAACATCTATGGGGATGTGTGTGGCCTTTGTTTAAGGTGAATTGAGGCACAAAATGGCTTGAAGAGCAAGGGAGAAGCTACCATGGGGGTTTGAAATAAAGGCTTCAGATTGATGGCTATTTCCTTCTCATGTATTAGAGGTATGTGAACTCCCATATTTATCTCATGCCACTTATATTTCCATGGGCTAAAGTTGAGATTTGAATATAGCAAAGTTAGCTAGATCGTTTATAGGGTGTGACTAAGTGAAGGGATGTTGTACACATCTTAATTATATGATGAATGAATGTTTCTTGTGTTGATGTAATGAAAGGAGGTAGGAATGATGCTTAAAGTCCATTTGGTTGAGAGTTGTGCAAACTTTTGTGTGTGTGTTGGTATTATAGCTGAGAGCTAGCCTAAGGGTTACTAAAGGTTTGGTATGGAAACTTGGTAATTAGGCATGTTTAGGGTAATAATTATGGGCATTTGAGGGCATTGGCATGTAGTTTAAGGGCAATTAATGGTGATTAAGGCATAAATGACACGTGTATATGGTATATGATGTGCAAAATAATGGCATGGTATGCATTAAGATTTATTGATATAAAAGTATATAGGAATCTTAATATGGCTGAGGCATATGCTATATGTAAGTGATTCTAATTAATATGAAAATACATGTATATGTGCTTGGGGTATCATGACATATCTTGGATAATGGCTTAATAGTGATACATATATGTAGACATGTGATCAAGCTTGAATGTTGTGTGATTAGGCCTATACTATGCATAGTGATGGCTTAGTATGTAATTGGCTTGACTAGTATGTGTATATTGTGTATTGAACCTGGTTGAGAAATGTATGTGCCTAAACTTCCTTTAAGTGGCATGAAAATGTTGATAACATATGTACAATGTTATATATGATAAGGCATGATATTGAAAACATGTCTAGCTCAGTTAGTTTGGCATATAATAAGGTTAATGTATATGATTAAATGTGACATGAAATATGGCTAATAATTGGCATGAAAAATGAACTTAAACTTGGCTAGTAAAAGGAGTAGAAAAATGGCTTATAATGTGCCTTTAAGGGCTATAAATAGTGAGCAAATAGTGTGCTTATAATTTGTGCCTTTGAGGGCTATTATATGTGATTAAATTTAATGGCAATTGTGCTTATATTTTGGCCTTGTAAATGGCCTAGTATATGTTGGCTTCAGGCCTATGGAATGTATGGAATTTTTTGTAACAATTGCACTAAAAAAGGCTAAGAAATGAATCCAGAATTTGTTTTTAAAACTTGACAAAATGACTTATAACTATCCAATTTAACCATTGCTTGAGTCAAAAATACCACTAGACAATAAATGCCAACAATATGAGAAATGACTTAGGAATAAAATCAAGCATAATATACTTAATTATTGGCAAATGCAGTACTTAAAAATAATACTGAGAACTTACCTAGTACAGCCTAAGTGTGGTCATACTAGACTGGGTTAAAATTGAACTGTGAAATAAAATTCATAAATGACTATTTTTCATTCTTAAATATTATAAGAAGTCAATCAGTAAATAAATAAACATAAATTAAGGTATATGGCCCATTAGTTAGACACCCACTAGATGGGTTGACTGGTCAACTTAGGGATTTTAGCAGCTACTACATTGTCTATTTTTAGATAGGGCCAGTACAATAGCCTAAGTCCACATTGGGGCTATTGTATTAATCTGTTGGATAGATAACTTTTTACCCTTGCCACTTGATGCCAATTATTAAATTTTGCCAGAGCAGTGACATAAGTCCTGGAGGTTCACTACACTAGTCTATTGGACAGACCAATCTACTAGGCGGACATAGTTATAACCTTCTTAATCTCTATATAAGGCTGATACAGTGGTAAAGGTCCTAAAAGGCCACTATACTAGTCTGTTAGATAGACTAATTTGCTAAGTAGACCACACCTTGTTATCTGCACCAGGGGTGCTATAACATAATCAGGCTGGTTCAGCATTCAGGGTCCAGAATATGTATCACTGCACTATTTTATTCCCTTTAGGTCTAATGTATGTCGGTGTCATCTTGCTAGTTAGGCCATATAAATTAATAAAATAAATAACACAGGAATTAAATCAGGAGAATAAGCAATAAAAGGCTTAATTGCGCACGAGTATCTTTATAATACTACAGAATGTATACCTAGGGGCATTTGGTTAATTCTACATGTACAATACTTATTGGCTTAATCAGTAAAGATTTTGCATGCTATCTAGAATAATGAAGTAAAAGTATAATTTGCTTGGATTATAATATGTAAATGAAGGACTTATTAACATGACTTAGCACAAAGGCATTTTGGTAATTTTGCATACATAACATGTATTGCCTTGATAAATTAAAGGACTAGAATACTATATCTAGTAATGGCCTAGATTTACGAGCTATGGATTGTAAATGACTGTATAAGCAATAAATTAGTTAAGGATAAGAACAAGGGTATTTTGGTCATTTGACAGAAATGTTTAAACATTGATATAATATTTTGAACTAATTACTATTATAAAAAAAATGATACATATTCATAGAAGATAGAATTTTAAGATATTATCTGATTAATGGTTAAAAATCATACAAGAATGGCAGTGTGGTCATTTTGATAAATGTATTCATAATTGATGATATAATAACCTAGCTGAATAAATGAATATTACTGCTATAGAAGTGCATGATAATTTATTTAACATGAGTTAAATGCTTGAGTTCACCACTGAGTATTATATACTCAGCGTACTAGTTTTGGCACATAGGTAAGTTAAACCTAAAGATAGCCTTTAAATGCGTGTAGTTAAGGTTCAGAGGATAGGTAAGTAAAGTTGCTATATGTTAGTATATAGTTTTGCACTTATGTACATAGGTGGGGAATGGGTATCATATGAGAGGTTTTGTTTATGTCATAGATAGTGTTTTGTAATAAGTTTCCATTAGACTATCTTGATCATATAATTGCTCTTACTTGATGATATGGGTTGTGGCTTGAGGCCTATATGGATGAACTAATAGAATATTGAGGTTAAGTTGATAGATAGGAGACCAGAAAGGTCCAGATGATGGAATTTGAGATTTTGAAGAGTTTTACAAGTGTTTAAATTTTGGTTAGAGACCCGAGTAGCCATTATGCTGTTAGACTTTAAGAATAATACTTGACACACCCGTAATTAGCCAATATTAGCATGATTGAAATGGTATGACCCTAAATAGTGTGTAAGATTAAACATGACTGAAGTTGGAGTCAAATAAGATTAAATATTATAAAATAAGTAAAATTTAAATGAACGAGTATGAAAGAAATCTTAGGATGAGTGACCTAGCAGGAAGTGCACTACTTATTGGGTTTCTTCGAGACTTCAGTACATGGTGTTACACGAATAGTTATAGGTCTGTTTTATTGTTGGACAGTTACAGGTTCAATTTTTAAAATAGTAATTTAAGTTCTTTACTTAGGCATTCACAAGTCCCCTTTTAGCCTAATTCAATATCATAATTCAAGTCATATTTTGTATACATTATAGGCGACAAATAAGTGCCAATTTTATACACACAATTTATACGATAGTTATGGGTCAGTTCCACTTTTCAAGTACACTATTATAGGTTATTTTTCACAACATACTAAGCCCTTTTCCATACAAATTCAAGTCACATTGACATGCCATTCTAGGCCATAATTTCTTTTATTTCAATCAAT
>CANXYI011198108.1:0-15456 GCA_948208565.1 Hura crepitans
ATTAAATTGTTTGATTGAATTTACTTCATGAGAAAATAAAGTTTGAAAGAATAGAAAAGTGTAAGAGAGGTTTTATTTTTGAAAAGGAGAAGTTATCGAACCATGGGAGTATTTTTCCCTTATGGTTATTAATAGGAGGTGTTTTTAAGGAGGAGAGAGAAAAGAAATGATTTTCTCTTCCCTCTTTCCTACAAAAACACAACATCAACTCCTTCCCTCTCCCTTTTCTTATTTTATTTATTCATTCATAAGAATTGATTTTAATCACTTTCAAACTTTCAACTAATATGAGGAAGATGCTTTATTAAAGATTCTATCAAGGTTTAAAGAAGAATCAAGGCTATTTTATCCTTCAAAGTTTTAGCTACGGTGAGTTTTCTCTCTCTAGAAAATTCTCCTTTATTCTACCTCTATGCTTGGGGATTTTGGGAATTTTGGAGGTGTTTGTCATCCACTAAAATGCATAATGCTTTGTGTATAGGTGAAAAAAGGAATTAAAGAGAGAGTTTGTCCCCTATAATTTGATCGAAGAACTTTAGAGAGAGAAGAAGAGGCATTTTTGGTTCTGAAGTGATTTAAGGTGGATTTTTTGACGTTTTAAGCTTTATTAATGAGATAGTTACTTTTACCTTTGATTATATCTTCAATTGGATTACAGATTGGAAAATTATGATGTTAGAGCCTTTGCATGTTGTATTCTTGAGAATTAAAGGCTTATATAAGTTTTATAGGCATTGAAATTAGTTTACCTAACTTGAGTTTTATGAAAGTATGCTTCACAGTGCTCTTCCTAGTGTGAACAAAGCTTATATTATTGAAAAATGTTTGTGCCAAGTTGAATTGAGATATGAATGTTAAGGAAATTATTTTCTCATTTTAACAGAATGATGAATAAATGAATTGAGTCTTGAATATTTGACATGTAAGCTTTATTTCTCATGAATGACTACTTGGTATGTGCCATACATGTAATTGAGATGAAAAAAATGAAAAGTATCAATTATATATGTTTGCATGTTTAAGCAAAGTAGATGGGATGGCTTAATTGAGTATAAAAGAGTCAAATAATAAAATCATGTCATTGTGTGGGTTTTCACATATAAGTTGAATAGTGCATTAGTTTAAATGAGCATGAATTGGGACATTAACTCAGTTATGTATTAAAGAACCTATTAAAGTAGGTAAATTACATGTAATTTTATTGTAATTGTTAAATAAAGAATCAAGTGAGTAGCTTATGTGATTTAGTCGTGTAGGTAAACCTAGATATCCTTTATATTAGTCCATTATCCAATTATGGATGAATTCTAGAAAGAAATATATGCCTTGGAAGAATTCAATGGAAATATGAATTATATATATCATGTGAATTTTCATTCATATATATATATATATATATATTCATTGAAGGCACATTCACAGAAGGCGAGTTTTTAGTTAAGCCTATAAATCAATTTTAGTTATTATGTTAATGATGATAACATATGATATGCAAGACATGAGGCTTTTAAGATATTATGTAAGCTAATAAATGGAAAATATGGCTCGGAGTCTTGTATAATAAAAACCTTGCATTCTTAATTTGTATGAAACATATTAATTCTTGTATAAAATTTATTTTGGTATAAGTTTATGCATGTGTTATTATTAATGATTTCTTATGTGTACTTTTTAAAACTTATAGCTTAGTAACTAATTTAAGTTATATAGGTTTGATGTATCGACTAAGGATTATATCCTCAATGTATTTACCTATATGCAGAGGTTCTTTAGCCGATTTTCCTAGAAGGGGGATAACCCAAAGTGACAACATCATAAAGCTTTCATTCATATGTAGTTACTAGTGTATAACATAGAACTCTTCTTTAATCCTTGCATTTGCCATTTTAGTTTTGTGATGTATATAATCAAAAAGTGTAATACTTGTAAATGGTGTATGTAAATAGCTAGTAAATATATTTTTGTTGTTTATACTAATGCATATGATAGAATAAGTAGTATATGAGAATGATTGCAATATGGATGTATACTTGATAATAGCCTTGCGAACCTATATTATATCTGTATATGTATATATGGATGTGAATATGTTTATATGTGTTTTAATGATGATGTTTGTACTGATCATTTGTATGAATAGATATTGATGTGCTTTTTAATAGGTTTAAATTTTTTATTTTTAAACCAGACAGCCATTATGTTACCAAATTTTCAATAAATTTTCAAAAATTTTAAGTTTAAAGTATTTTTTATGATTTGGTTTTTTATGGTTGTAGTTCTATGAGTAAATTTTTTTAGAGAATAAAATTTCATATGTGATTTGTTTCAATTCCTATTAATGACTTCAAAAGAGAGGTTCTTAAAGAATTTTATATTATCAACTATATTCATTTATATTATATTATGTTATCCTTTATATGATACTATGCCAATGTTATAAGATAATGTAATGTGACACTCATATACTTAGTTCACAATGAACTAGTATGACTATTACAATATAGATATATATGTTCAAGCATAATATCTAACCCTTTGTTTATACAACCATCACCGATCTCTCTTACATGGCTTAGTGGAAAAGAAAGGCAAATGCTTTTGTAAAATTAGTGACCAACTATCCTATCAACCTAAAAATAGCCATCATGTAATTGGAGGAGATAGCCCCTAAAGCTATGATGATGGAAAACATGAATGGATAGAGAAAAGGTTGGTAACTATCAACATGTTGTCCAAAGTGTAAATCTAAGGAGATAGGGGCCAAACATCGACATCTAAGAATAAGGGGAATGAAGTGATAGATAAGGTAGATGACTTGGATTTCAATGATACGATCCCACTTATGAAGGCCCAAAATAAATTAATAATAGCTTGACTGAAAAGCTAAACACTGGTCTAAAAGATATTGACTTTGAGTATATCAGTCTAAGCATAAATTGTATTATGCCTCCAAAGTTTAAGGTGCTAAACATAAACAAATTTGATGAGACAACTAACCGACATAGTCATTTTAAATAATATACAATCACTATATGGTCAACTAGTTTGATTAAGGATCTAATTTTAAGTCTCTTTAGCATGTCACTCATTAGACAAGCTCGGGACTAGTATCATTACTAGAAAAGAAGAGCTAAAGAAAACTGGGTTGAGTTGGCAATAGCCTTTATTAAGCAATACACAAATAGCACTAGGGTTGAAGTTACATTGAAAGACCTGAAACATATTTGTCAAAAACCCAATGAGAGTTATTCGTACTATCTTGATCAATCGAGAGCAAAGATTTTTTAGTTGTGAAATAAGCCCGATGGCATTAATCAAATAAAGATGTACATTCATAATGCCAATACTTATAAAAATAGTGGGCTTACCACCAATGGCATTACTACTTAAGAGTAGCTAAAAGGTATAGTTGTAGACTTAGAGAAGGCTAATCAGAATAAAGGTTTCTAAATGTCAAGCAATTCAAAATTTTTGATAAAAATTTAAGCACAATGGTAGATGTGAATGCCATTCAAAGCATGCACTATTCTAATCTAGGAAGCCCTTTATCCGAGTGCTTATAGTAGTTAATGTAGCAAGAAAAATTGGAACCCCTTCATGCTTAACCACAAAATGGACTATTGTCTCAAAATCACAATCATGATTATTATTATGCATAGCATCAAAGAACTAGTCATTGTATAGATAATTGCAAGACTTTTTAAAGGGCTATTCAAGACTTGATCAACTCTAAACAGATGCCAGATTTGGAGGATAGGTCTAATTGCTTACTAAAGGTTAATTAGATTGCTTTCATGCTTGAATTAGGTCTTTTTGAAGAATATGTCTTAAGAGACATATATAGAACAAACTATAAATCAAGTGAGAGGGTGAGTAAGGAAAGAGTTATGCCTATAACTGATTTTTATGATAGTAACAATGAAGTTAAAGTTGGAGAGAATAGAAAATCTAGAGGTTTTTGAGATAATTCCTTAAAATCAAAATTTGAAGAGGGCAAGATGTAATACTCAAAAATCCAAATTTCTTGAATCGTATTTCTTGCGGCATGAATAGTATTTTTTGAGCGATCAATTCATATGAGGTGGGCAGAGGGGAGTACTAGTCATAAAACTATAATGGACTAAGTAATGACGAAAATGAGGTTATTTGCACTAGTCATTGAACCAATAAATTATTTTTTTACCAATATTTAGTGAATAGTGACCTTAGTTCACATCATGTTGTAAAATGGCCAAGATATGCTCCAATTTACCTAAAAATAGCATACCCTAATGGGAAAAAATTCCTATTGATCTAATAGTGGTGGAATTGGAATTTTCTATTGTCAATTGATATTTAATCACAATTTCTCAATTACATGGGTGAATAGTTAACCTAGTTCCTAATGGAATTTGGGCCTGAGATTTTAAGAGTCTCTTAATTGAGTTTTTTGGTACTTTCGACACTAAAAGCATGATTTCTGGAGACCTCTAATATTTATTTCACATTTTTGAAGCTTAAAACATAAATAAGATTAATCAAGGCCGTCTAATAACTATGTGACACAATTGTGGCTATTAATCATCATAATATAAATAAGATTTGGTATATATGGGTATATAGAAGCTAAATGAGCTCATCATCTCCCTAAAATCTCTTAAATGCCAACTTTATCTTTGTACTCTCTCTTCTCCCTTTCTTTTCTTCATATCTCATATAGAACACCATGAAATCCTTCGATTAGTACATGAAAAATGATCCTTGCATCATCTAGAACACAATCATAGCCTTAGTTATGCAAGAAAATAAGGTTTGAGGTGAACATAAAGGTGGAAAGGTTCAGGGTTTTGAACCCTTAAATCACATCAGACCCCAAATCAAACTCTAGTTATTTTTTTATATAACTAGAGGTGCTCTATCTTAAAAAAATTAGAAAATTATTTAAGGTTTAGTTTTGCCTTAGTCACTATTCATAAGACACTATCGTAAAAACTTTCTTAACATTTTTTACCAATCAAATGAATTCTAATTGATTTCAAACTTTACTAAAAAATTATTTTATGACTAACACTTTTACTTGTAACTTTAATGCAACCTGAGTGTTAGGAGCATTATTCTTCTTGGGAAAATACTTTTCATAAAAATTGGGATTTTTAAGTCATTACATTACTTCCCCTCTTAAAATAAATGCCATCCTTGGCATTACCTGGTTCAAATAAATATAGGTATTGCTCTATCAACTATGCTTCTAACTCCCAAGTTGCTTAACTCATTCCATGATGCTTCTAAGCTACTTTTGCCAGTGGTGCTGTCTTACTTCTTAACTCATTGACCTTTTTGGCCAAGATTTTAATAGGTTTCTCTTTTTATGAATGATCTGTTCTCACCTTAACTTCTCTTATTGATAGGATAAGTGTTAGGTCCGATATGTATCTTTTGACCATAGAAACATGGAATTCATCATGGATTTTCTGGAATTCTAGTGGTAGTGCTAGTTTTTAGGCTACTAGCCTTACATGTTTTGTCAGTTCATGTGGCCTAATAAATCTCAAACTTTGCTTCCTTTTCTTACAAAAATGTAACACCTTTTTTTAAGGTGAAGCCTTTAGAAATACTTTATCTCTCACTTCAAACTTAAAATCTTTACTCTTGAGATCAGCAAAGGAAATCTATCTATCTGAAGATGCTTTTAATCTATCCTTGGTGATCTTTACTTTCTCCTCTGCATCTTTTATTAAATTTGGTCCCATGAGCTTGGTTTCTCTAAGCAGATTCTAACATATTGGTGTTTTATACTTTCTTGCATATAGCACATCATAAGTAGCCATTCCTAAACTTACTTAATGACTATTGTTATAGGAAAATTATGCTAATGACATATAGCCATCCTAGCTACCTTTAAACTAAAAAGTATAACTTCTCAATGTATCTTCAAGCACCTATTAAAGATGCTTTATTATAAGCATAACATTATTTAATATAAATCTTAACAATAATATCCAGAACATAGATTCTATCATGGTAATACAAATAACCATCACTCCTTATCTCATATTTAGTAGGCTTCCCCTCTTGGATGGCATTTATCACACTTAACAATCGGTGATCCTCCTTTTGACCATCTCTAACTTACTGTAATAGACTTAGTTGGATGTGCATCTCTACTAACAAAGCATTGTTAGACATAAACTGAAATATGACATTCATGGCTACCATGAATTTTTTACTGAAAGCATTAGCCACCACATTGGCTTTACTAGGATAATAATCAATCATACAATCATAATCTTTTATTAGTTCTATCCATCATCTCTGCCTCAAATTCAACTCCTTCTGTATTGGAAGATACTTCAAATTCTTGTGATCTGTGTATATATAACACTTCTCTCCATAAAAATAATGTCTCCATATCTTTAATGCAAACACTATTATTGCTAACTATAGATCATAAGTAGGGTAATTCTTCTCATATGGCTTCAGCTATCTAAAGATATAGGCAACCATCTTTCCTTTTTGCATTAGAACACAACCCAACCCATTATATGAAGTATCACTACAAATGATGAAGTCCTTCCTTGAAACTGGTTGAACTAAAATCAGAGCTTCAATCAACGTTGCCTTAAGTTTGTCAAAACTCTTTTGATATTTATCATCCTAGACAAACTTCATATCTTTCCTTAACAAATGAGTTTTAGGTGCTACCGATAAAGAAAATCCTTTGACAAACCATTTGTAATAGCCAGCCAATCTAAGGAAACTCCTGATCTTTATGCTGTTCCTTAGTGGCTTCTATCTTATAATAGCTTCTATCTCACTAGGATTAACCCTAATATCCTCTATAGAAGCAATGTGCCCTAGAAAAGGCACCTCACTGAGCCAAAACTCACACTTACTAAATTTGGCATAAAGCTTTTTTTCCCTCAAAGCCCTATAAAATTGTTCTCAAATGCTATTCATACTTTTCTTTGTTCTTGGAAAAAATCAAAATGTCATCAATAAAGACAATAATAAACTGATCTAAGTATTAACATAAAATTTGGCATTACTAAAAACTTATAGTGGCCATGTCTTATTTTAAATGATGTCTTTGCCACATCAAACTCTTTTACTCTCAACTAATAATGTCCATGTCTTAGGTCAATCTTAGAGAACACTCCTACATCCTTAGGCTAATAAAAAAGATAATCAATCTATGGCAGTGGATACTTGTTCTTGATAGTCACCTTATTTAATTGATAGTTATCTACACAAAATTGCAGAGTACCACCCTTTTTCTTCATAAATAACATTGGTGCTCCCCGAGGAGAAACACTAGGTTTGATAAAAGCTTTATCTAAAAACTCTTAATGCTGGATCTTTAACTTGTTCACCTCTACTAGAGCCATTTTACATGTAGTTATGGATACTAGAGCAATGCAAGGTAATACTTCAATGCTGAACTAGAGCTCTTGTTCTATAGGCAAATCGAACAACTCTTTTGGAAATACATCCATGTAGTTTGATAATACTAGTATGCTACATACATCTAAACTCTTCTATCTATCACACACATGTGAAAGATAGGTTTGATAGCCTTTTCTCACTGTTCATCTTGTTATAACTATAGAGACAACATTTGATAAAAAGTTTATCCTCTTACCCACTATTGTAATCTTAGACCCATAATCATCCTTAAGAGTAAATTGCTTTAACTTGCAATCAACTATTCCCTAATACTTAAATGGCCAATCCATGCCTAATGCCATATCAAACTCATCAATTGATAGCTCGATGAGATCAGCCAAAAACTTGTGTCACCGTACTATTAATAAACACTACTTGTAAACCTTATTTAAAGTAACATGTTAACCTAATGGATTACTAAACAAAATCTCTAGGTCTATATGTCATGACTCTAACCCCTAATCTCATGCTCATAGTGTGCAAATATATGAATGTGTAGACCCTAGATCAATGAAAGCTAATATAGGTGAGTCAAAAAGATAAAATATACTGGCTATGACATCCAGCTCATCAGCCTTATATCGTCCCTTATAACATTCTATCGGGTAGGAGCTTTGTGCTCTGTTTTGTCCCTCTGAGCTCCCTCTAGATTATTTCTTTGATCTCCTCTCTATCCTCTGATGGAAATTAGTATAGATCCATGTTTACCTTTAACTCTCATGGGGCAATCCTTATAGTAATAATCTAGTGAACCACACTTAAAATATGTCCTTAACATCTTCCACTAACATTCCCTCTTATTTTTCTTATAGGATATCAAACACTAGAGAATCTGATCATAGTGGAGTCACCACTTGGCCTTTACACCAGGACCTATGATCTTCTATACTAAAAATGTTCAAAATTTAGATCTTATTTATGGCTGACTAATATGCCTTCTTATATATTGTAACATTTTATCAATCAAGCATGCATTATGTTTAAACATTTATGTCACCTTAAAAAGTAAATTACGATATTTAAAAAGTACAACAAGTGTAATTCTACATCTATAAATTGAGTCATTGATTAGTTGTTATTTGACCTAACAATTACCCATAATTCCATAGGAATTGGTGGTAATTGCCCTACTCCTCTTTCTAGTAGATTGACCTTTAAAAATGCATTTTTGTCATTGTGATTTTGATTAAGAAAATACAACTCCATTTGGTTAAGGAAAACACCATTTAATTAGGTAGAAAACCTTTTTTGATTTAGAGTTAGGTTTTAGTGTGTAAAATAAGTTATTTACTACCTATTACAACCCAAAAAAAGAAATGAAGTATAAATAGTATAAAACCAAAAGAAATAAAACAAAGCATTAGAATGGTCCCACTTATATGTCGACTAGTCCGTGTGGACTCTATGAGGTTCTGACATTAGTCTATATGGACTACTGCATAAATGATATTATGTCCATTAAAACATCCACTCAAGTGAGAAGGATCAATTACATATAGCTTAGAAGAGAAAAGGTTAATAATACCAGATAAAGAACACATAAAGAACCCACAAAGAAGGTGGACAACATCGATACATAAGGGGATAAGAAATGAAACATGATTGTCTGTACGAAATACGATTCTCATGAGAGGGAGTCCATGCAAACTATAAAACATGTAAAAGACTTATATGTCTATGCAACCTATAATCCTTGTGATATAGAGTCGATGTGGACCTACATTAACTCTAAAATACTAACAACATGCATATTAAGGAATAAAATGGTCATACAATGTGATACAATTATAAAGGCATGCTAACATGGTGAACAAAATATGTTAAATAATAGATAAGGCAAAAATGACATTTTTATTATACCATAGTTTGTACAAACCTCATATTATGTATATATTCAATTTATAGGTCCGTGCGGACTTTTTATCATTTAAAATAGGTTTGTGCAAACTTAGTCGTTAGTTCTAAAATGTATGTATGATTACAATTTTCCATGTACGATTAGAACATTTTACCACCAATTTAAAAGGTTAACCTACTTCTATAATTGTCGTAGGGATTACATACAACCACCTCACATGACAATTAATCATAAGAGATTATTGGTTATACAAGAACGACACAACTAAATGAATGAATATAGTGAAAGGAGCCTCAGATCTTACCTTGAAGTTAGCATAACGTAATAAGATAATGGTTGGGTTTTAGAAGAATGATTATTTTTGTGAGGGCTTAGGTCTAGTAAAGTGAATCCTATGTCAATTGTTTTCAATTATGTCTTGTGTGTATTCCCCCTTTTATCAAAATAAGTTGATAGGAAGGGTATTTATAAGGTTGGTGAACAACTAAAAAGTAGAGTCCTACTAGGATTAGAACTCAGTGGCTGAATAAGAATTCTACACTTGTAGAAATTTTATGTCAATAAGTTCGTGAGGACTTAGGCATGATTTTCCTACTAGTCCATAGGCTTTAGGCTAGGTTATATTAGTCTATGTGCACATGGGCTTTGGCTTGTCCATAAGGACCTTGGGCTTTAGGCTTACTTGGCCTAGGTTGGCTATGGTGCGAACCTTATAGCATCAAGTTTGTACGGACATTGCCATGTTTATCTATGCGGACTTAGGTTTCAAGTTGCTTACCTTCTTGCTTGAGCTTATCTCAAGTTATCATCATAGGCTAAAAAATGTGAATGGGCCCATACCATGGGGGCTTTACCCTCATACCCCCATTGGAATTACTGTTGAGCTTCAGGCCCCGCTATTGTCATAGATTCCCATTTTTTTTACAATTGGGGTTGCACCACGAGCTTTTTGGGTCAGGTCAAAATTCGAATAAATAAGAAAGTACTAGACTTAAAATTGATGTTTCTACAGTTGCCCCCACTTTAGAGTGTGTTGTGAAATGCTAAAGCAATAGTGCACATTAAAAGTACATACCTGAAGTCTTATTATTTTCACTTTTCACAATCCAGCTCATTGTTTTCATGCTTTCATGATACAAGTTGTTTTCTCACACCTTTACGATCAAACTTTCATTCATATCATTTGATGGCTTTTTCATTCGCACCATTTGGCGGCTTTGTACTTTGTACAATTCAGTAGCTTTGTCCTTCACACCATTTAGCAGCTTGGTTATTTACATTATTCAACGACTTCATTTTTTGCTCCATTCAATGGCTTTATAATTTTGTTTCTTGCTACATATATGGCTAATGTGCGTGGAATATACATGTTGTCGCATAGGAAAGTACATTGCATGTCTTTTTCATGTAAGGGAAAGTATGATGAATAAGGCATGCTTTTCATCCAAGGGAAAGTATGATGAATGAGGCATGCTTTTCATGTAAAGGAAAACATAGGGATGATGCAAGCTTTTTCTACATAGGAAAACATGGATAAGTGATGGATGCTTTCATGTATAGGAAAACATAGATAAATAGCATGCTTTCATGCATAGGAAGTGTGGATGAGTGATGCATGTTTTTCATACATAAGAAAACATGTAAATGGTGCATGCTTTTCATGCATAGAAAAATGATGTGAATAAATGATACATGTTTTTCATGTATGAGAACAATGTTGCATGCTTTCATACATCGGGGGAATATGTTAATAAATTATGCATAGGGAAAATGGTGTATGCTTTCATGTACAAGAAAGTATAAAAGATACATGCTTTTCATGTATATAAAAAATGTGATGAATAATGCATGCTTTTCATGCATAGGAAAAGTATAATGAATGATGCATGCTTTCACACATAGAAAACATAGAAATAAAGGATACATGCTTTTCATGCATAAGGAAATTATAGAGACAAATGATACATGCTTTCATGCATAGGGAAGATATGGGTAAATGATGTTAAATAAATGACCAATGGGTGTATGCTTTCATGCAAGGGAAATCATGGATAGATGATGTATGATCAATGTATGCATGCTTTCATGCATGGGAAAGTGTTGATAAATGATTTTATGAAGG
Organism: Hura crepitans; assembly: GCA_948208565.1. Taxonomy (NCBI): domain Eukaryota; kingdom Viridiplantae; phylum Streptophyta; class Magnoliopsida; order Malpighiales; family Euphorbiaceae; genus Hura; species Hura crepitans. The sequence continues at coordinate 11,403 of CANXYI011198108.1, forward strand.
AATAAATTAATCGAGTGCTTATGATATGCATGATAGCTCCAAATCTTTTTAGCTATATTTTAACTAAGTGTTGAATGATGAATGTAATAATGGGTATTAGTTCCTAATCTTTTCTAGATTAAGGAATGTGATAAGGTATACATAATGATGCATTTGCCTTTACTTATTTTCTTCTAAATGAATGAGGAATTTGAATGAATGGTGGATATATGTAAGATATGATTTTGACTTTTGTTTAGGTCATTGAATGAATGAATAATTTTTTATAATGTATGAATGGTGATGGCAGATGAAAGATGATGTATGTTAAATGATGGATCTAATCTATTCTTTATGATATATGCATGCATGAGTCAGTAAATGTTTTGTTATTGGGATTATTCTCCTCTCAGACTCATTATAAGAAAACGTTAGGTTTGAGAAAAGAATGAAGTTGTGAAGTTACAAGCTAGGTTGGGATAAGGTTTAAAATAAGTTGTCTCTTAAGGAAGATAACCAGTTATTGTGATGAAAAAGTTTAAGTGAAAGTAGGTTGAACTATATTGAGGTCAAGGCTTGAATGAAATGTCAATTTACTATGGAGGGCATTTAGGAATATGTGGTTGAAGAGTGAAAAATTATGAAGAATGAGCATGATGAATGTGCACATAGCATAGTACTTTTGTTATTAGTTGGTCCGAAGATTTTCCAACTAAATTTTTTCTCTCGACCTCTAATTTTTGCCTAGACTGCCATTTACAAGTTTACAATCTAGTGAGATTTTTTTTATTTTGAATTCAACTTATCCACATTTGGTTAAGGCATAAATGTGATCATGTTATGCCTAATCAATTGAATCTAGATTTGCACCTTTTAAGATGGCTTAATATGTTTTGGAGCTCTTACCAAGGGAGATGGAGTTTTTTAAAACAACAACGAATTTATTGTGAGTGTTGACTTCATGCCCCTCAACATCTAGAATTTTTTTGATTCTATGGAATGCCATTCTTTCGATCTTTTTGAGTACTACATGGATGATATCCTTGTTATTAACTCATCTAAAGATTTTCTAACTAAATATTTTCTCTCAAATTTCCCTAACTTTTGCCTAGGTTTATGCCCTTTATTGTTTGGCCTAGTGTAAACTAGAAAACTCATTTCTTTTTAAATGAGGGCAACTATAATTGAAAAGGGAATGCTCAATTATTTTGATGCTTAAGGCAAATCTATTTACTATTGTAGGCTTGTAGAGTTTAGCATCTTTTAACTTTTGAATTTTTGTGTGACTAAGGATCAAGAAAGGTTTGGCTTTTTAGCATGATTGCCACAAACTTTTCAGTTTTGAAAATGATGATATCAAATGAATTTGATGCTTTGAGACTTGAGCGTATTAAATTTTAGGCTTTTTTTAAGATTTTAACAAAAGGCATTCTTTATAGTGTAGTTGCCCCCAGCTTATTATTTTCTTTCTCTCATCTCACATGCAGGGATATTTCTCATGCTTTACAAGGAAATATCAAATCTTAAGCCTTAAAATTGTGTGTAGCATTATTAAACCATCATAAACTATTTGTAACAGACATGGATTAAGTTGATTATGTTTATTTCTTTTTTTTCTTCTTTTTCTTTTTTGGTTTTTTGAAATCTCTCAACTCACTTTCAAGACTAAAATGCTATGCAGCGAATGTGGTACACAACGATGCTCATGAAGAAAACAAAATGTTGTTTTATTAAACTTTAATCATTCTAACATAGAAGCAACAAACAACTAAAAGAGAAAACTATAATTGTTCTAACATAGAAGTAAAAAAAAACTAAAAGAGAAAACTACAATAGTTTCTATATCTTTATAAGATCTTTTTATATACTTAATTAGTGGAATCTTATAGTTGGTCAAGAATTGGTCCATGAGGTGGTAGATCGAAAGTTAGAAAGAGAGAACCTTGTTCTTTTAGAGATTTGAGAGATGTTGGTAAGGTTTGGTAATAGGCGGTTTTTAGGGTAAGGTATCACACCATGAATTATGAGGTCTTGGATGGCTTGACGTAGTGCTTTGCAATTGTCAATTAAATGGCCAGTCTTTTAGTGATAAGTCTAATATAAGTCATGGCAATGGTTAGGTGGAAGTGGTGAAAGGTGATGTTCAAGTATTAATGGGTGAATAAGGTTCTCTTCTTTTAATTCATTAAGCATTATGGACAAATACTTATTCAAATAAGGAAGTTTGTGAGAAATCTTCCTTGTCTTAGTTGTTTAGTCATTGGTTGCTACCATGGTTGAATTTATGCTTGTCAAGTTCTTTAAAGTGCCCTGTTGTTGGACTTTAAACTTGTGACACCCCTACTAGATTCCCTAAGAAACCTTATAGGCAAAGCACGCACTCTTAGGTCACCCATCTTAATATTGGCCACTAGTACCATTCATTTAACTTGCACTACTTTACATCAGTCTAACATACTTTGTTTCAAAATTCACTTCTCTTTAGTTTTATACCTTGCTCAAGTTGTAATCATACAAAGGATGTCAATTCGAAGTAATTATGTGTCATTCCCAAAAATCTTAGAAATTTCAGTAGCATAATGATTATCCGGGTTCCTACCTAAAAATTTTAAAACCTGTTAAAAAACTTCTATAAATATTTCACAACTCTTGGACCCATCTAGTCCCCCATTCTCAGCCTAACATCAGTAGCTATCACCTAGTAATCACAAGCCTTAGGCCACAGATAAAAACATGCATATATAGAGACTCAAGCTCACATCATTAACAAACATCATTTCTAAACACACATACATAAGGAAACATATATGGCTATTTTATTTACATCAATAATTTATGCTTACTTTTATATATCACAAATACAGAGCTTAAATACATGTTTTCTAACTAATTTCAACCTAGGTACATGGATATCAAAACTGTACAACATTTACTTTATGTTCCTTCACATGTATCCTCTAAACTCTTATCGACACGCTTTATAGGGAAGGATTCCGCTATTGAGTACATGTGCACCAAAATAGGTATCCTGAGTATACGAGATACTCAGTGGTGAACTCAAAGCATTTAAATCATGCCATTATATTTTTTCCACACATATGCAATCTAATAACATAGTTTACCTTATTATTTGATTCAATTTATATAATATGGTGCCAAGTTACTAAAATACCCCTAAGGCAATTATATGTCATGAAATAATCTTTTTAACTCATATAAATTATTGAAAATATTTATTAACATTCATAGCATGCATACTTTACATTAATCAATGTATTTAACCATATATGTGTAAAATGACCAAAATGCCCTTAAGTGTGTATTTCATCAATTACTCAAAATATTATCCAATTATGGTTAATTTTATTTTCATAACCATTTTGATTATTCACTTAATTTAATTCACTAGCCCTGACTAGGAAGATAACACTTAAAAACACTCGATCTAGAGGGAAAATGAACTAGTGTAGTGGTCCCCATTCTGGACCTATGCCACTGCACTAGCATGTGTGCCATAATAGAGATAAGCCCGTAGCCTCTTTAGACACAAATAAGTAACATTTATGTGACATAATGGAGATTAGCCCATAGGCCTCCCCAGCCACAAATAATATCTCAACATTTATGTGGCATAATGGGGATCAACCTGTAGGCCTCCCCAGCCATAAATAAGATTCACTGCTTGAACATCAGACAACTAGCAGTTGTGAAAACCCTAAGTTAACCGGTCAACCCATCTAGTGGGTGTCTAACTAATTGGCTAAGTAGCTCATTTAAAGTTCATTTATTAACCAAAAGTGTTCTTATAGTGTTTAAATTGCAATAATAAATAGTTATAAATTTTATTACACAATTTATTTTTCAGCCAGTCTGGTATAGCGACATTTTGTCTCTACCAGTTAAAAATCCCAAAATAATATTGAGTCCTATTATTATCAATATGTAAGGTTTAATATGTTATAAATTATCATATCATTAATTCTCAGGAAATTAACACTTCCTGTCTGTGACATTTTTGGTTCAAGTAATGGTCAACTGGACAAATATAGGCCATTTGGACCACTTTTCAAAACAC
>CANXYI011198285.1:0-17319 GCA_948208565.1 Hura crepitans
ATGAAAAAGATAAAATTTTAAAATTAGCAAAACTAATATTTCATTTTTGGCTATAAGCTATTGATATGTGGGATTAAACTGAGTCGGGCCAGGAATAACCTAAGATGTGCTCAGACTGGCCTAAAACTATCATATCCTCAAGCTCAAATATTCCATTGAGTCTATTAGTGAAAATTTTTTTGAAATTTAAGGTCATTTGCAAATTCTTGTAATTTTTTGGGTTGGCGTGCAAATTAAGGTAATCTGTAAGCTACCCTATTGGTAGAATTTGGCCATAAAAATTTAAAACATGTAGAGGGAATTAAATAGGAATTTTAAAACAAACGACATAATTTTTTAAGGTCCTTATGATTTTTAATGGTTTTCCAAAATTTCTACCAAAATTAGGTCATTTTGGGATAGTTAGAAAGGTCATGGGACCCATCCTTACCATGCCAACTAGCCTAAGGGCCATTACACTAGTCAAACCTATCAACCAAGTGGCAAAATCCACTCACAAAGAAGAAGATTTTCTTCCTTTCTTGCTATTAGAATCGATGCCACACTAGGGGAGAAAGACCATTTTCGTTATCTTTTTCATTCTGTTCCAGCAACCATATGTCACCTAAATTCATCCTTATGTGTTAAGGACTTGGGGGAAAAAGAATCAATTAAAAAGGAGCTTTAATGAATTAATTAAAATTCATCTAAGGGGGTAAGGTCAGACATCATTCTAGCAAAGGTAACAAGCTTGCAATGTGAGTTCTTTATTGTTTTCATTAGGTTTTCTAAGGGATTTTGTATGGGAATGGTTGCTTATGACTACTTAAGACTTAATAGAATGTGTTTATAAGGTTTTTAAGGGAATTAGAAAGGAAATGCCATGAAGATTTGGGGCTGATTCTTCTATGAAAGAAGGCTAGAATTTTTAGCTTGTGAAGGCTTAAATTGGATTGGGAAATCATTCTCTTATGATTGAGGTAAGTAAATTCAAGAATTCACTTTATGCCTCTATATTTTCATGGCTAATTTTGGTTTTAAATGTGACTGTGTTAGAGTTAAATTGAGTATAATGTGGGACTTAATAGGTTCTTAGTGAATCTAGCCTAAGTGTATGTTAATTAGGCTGCTATAAGTGAGGATTGACTTGTGAGGGTGGTATGGAAGCTTGCTAGCTGAGAGCATGAACATATGTTTGGGAAGGTATATTGTTTGATTAAGTAGTTAGAAGTAGTGGTTTGGGCTTATACTACATGTATACATGTGTGTATGTGTGTATAATTATCTAGTTGAGTGTGTGATTGAGTAATGAATACTAGTGATTAAATCCTAATTAGCATGTATATTAGACCTATATCATATGAAAAGATGGTTTGGTATGTAATAATATTGACTAGAGCAAGAAGGCATGGAAAATTAATGGTAGCCGAGGCATGTGACATGTATAGCATATCTTATATGGCATGGTAATGTGCATATATATGTATGAATGTGCTTAGGCTATGGATAAAAAGTTGAATGTGTAATAAACACCATGAAAATGAATTATTAAGGTCAATAGATAGTTGTACCCGAGAGCTAAATTAATGGAAATGGAATGAAAGAATGGACAACATATGTGTAATGAATATGTGTAATAAAGTTTGATTAAATAAACCTTTTTGTGTCAAAATTAGCTTGGTATGATTTAAATAAATATGTAAAATTGGTATGGTATGAATGTATGTGAAGAATAAATATTATTAAATGTAAAGACATTTAGTGTATAGACTTGAAATGTGGCCAAAAATGAGATACAACTTTGAACTAAATGTTAATTAAGAAATGGCATAAATGGCTTGACATAATCTATCTAAGTTTATGTAATGCGCATGGCATGAAATGAATAATTGCCATGTGTCTTAAAAAGGCAAGTAAAGGCCTAAGAAATAAACTTGAACATTGGCCTAAGATGAACTATAACTTTGAACTAAATGTGAAGTTAGAAATGGCTTAAAATGTGCCTAAAAGGGTTATTATGATTTGATTGCATGATGTGGCATGTATGCCAATTGTTTGACCTTTTAAGTGGCCTAATTTATGTTAGCTATAGGCCTATGGAATGTATGATTTTATAGGTGACAATTACACTGAAAAAGGCTAAGAAATGAACCTAAAAAGGGCTATCGCAAAATGAATAAATGACTTATAACTGTCCAAAATTAACCATTACCTGAACAAAAAATAAACCTAGGCAGTAAATGGCAACTAAATGGTAATTAAATGTATACTGAAATTAAGGATAATATGACTTAAATGTTGGTCAACACAGGACCTAAAAATATGATTAAAAATTCACCCCGCACTGTTTAATTATGCCCATACCAAACTGGGCTAAAATTTAACTATCAGATAAAATTTATAACTAATTATTTTTCATACAAGAATATCATAAGAGGTTCATCAATAAAGAAATAAACATAAATTAGGGTTAAAGGCCCATTAGTTAGACACCTATTAGATAGGGTGATCGGTCAACTTAGGGATTTAGCAACAGCTACATTGCCTGATTTCCAAGTAGGGTCGGTACAATGGTTTAGGTCCATTTTAGGACACTGTACTAGTTTATTAGATAGACAATCTTATGCTTTTGCATGTCTAATTCCATTTACTTGATTTTACAGATGCAGTGGTGTAGGTCTTAGAGGGCCACTACACTAGTCTATTAGACAGACTAGTTTGCTAGGCAGACTAAATTGTGACATCATTAATCTTTAAATAGGGCTAGTATAGTAGCCAAGGTCTTAGAGGGCCACTATACTAGTCTGTTAGATAGACTAAATTATGTTATTTGCACTTTCAGTGCTATGACTTGATCAAGTCAGTGTATTGGTCGAGATCCAGAATGTGGATTACTGGTGTAGTTTAGTTCCCTCTAGGTCTAGTGTATAGATGTGTCATCTCTCTATTTAAGCCTAATAATTTAATGAAATAAATGGAACACAACACTATTAATGACAAATGTTATTGAATTTCATAGATTTTGGCCTAATTAACTAAATAAATAACTAATGCACATGCTAAAATGTATTTTGGTAATTTTGCATGTATTACATTTAATAACTTGATAATTAAATTTTTGGAATATTATTATTGAGAATGGCCTAAATCAATAATTTACTTAATTTTAATTGATTAATAGATGATTGGCTGTTATGTATATGTGCGAGGGTATTTTGGTTATTTGATAAAATTATTTAATCATTAGTCTAATAACTTGAATAAACTAATATTATCACTGATAATGACAAATATTAGTAAGATATGGAATTTTAAGATATTATCTGAATGAATTATTAATAATGGTACACAAGGGTACTATGGTCATTTTCATAAAGGTATCTTAATTATTGGCATAATAACCTAAATGAAATTGATATCATCATTATATATAGATATGCATGATAACAATTATGACATATTTTAAATGCTTGAATTCACTACTGAGTATTATATACTCAGTGTACCTATTTTGGTGCGTAGATAATCTTTATTAGCAGATAGCCTCATAGTGCATGCAGGTAAGTTCAGAGAAGGAATTAGTAGGTTATTATATTAATAGTATACATTTTTGCACCCATGTATATAAGCGAGGATTTGGTATCATATAAAAGGTTATAGATATATTCTAGACTGTGCTTTGTAATAAGTAATTATCAGAATGTGTGAATGTGTGGCGTTGTTTACAGAATGATTATGGTATGTAAGCCCGAGGCTCTAGATTTTGGGTTGTCTGATTGTGGCCTGAGGGTTGTGTTGATAAACTAATAGAGTGATAATGCTAGGTTGATTATTTGGGGGACCAGATAGGTCCAAGAGATGAAATATGATTTTATTGAAGTGTTTTTACAAGTTAAAAATTTGGATAGTGACTTGAGCGGCTATTATGCTGTCAAATTTTAGGAAAAAGTCTAAATAGCTATAACTGAATAACATTTTGCCATAAGTAAGGTGACATGACCTTAAGTTGAGCTAAGAAATAGATAGAACTAGTTTTAAAGTTAAATTGAATCAAATAATAAGAAATTGGTAAAAGTAAAACGAATGAACCATGAGGACAATTTTAGGAGGGTGACCAAGCGAGAAGTGCACCACTTATTGGGTTTCTTCAAGAATCTAGTAGGAGGTGTCACAGTATCATTTAATGATTAGTTGGTAAAATAAAGGTGTAAATATGGTAGAGTAAGGGAAAAACGAATTTCAGCTATAGGATGGGAAGAAAGAAATTATGGGCTAGAAAACAAAAGAATATTTATTTATTATTTACATATTTATATGGTAAATGGATAGTTTGGTTTAAAAGATGACATATACACATGGATGGTTAGATTTATTCTATGTGTATGTTCTTTAAAAATGTCATTTAATCATTTAACACCTCATTCATCTCTTATTTCCACTTCGATGGCTAGGATTTTCCATGATATTATTTAATCCAATGGCTAAAAATGCTCTTTACACCATTTTTTCTCCATTTTCTTTAAATATACACATTTAATTGAATTTATTTTCCCAAATATTCTTCTAGTATCTATCATGTTAAGAAAATTCCAACATTGTGCTTTTTGAATTCCTAATAATTTTTCACCACCAAGATATGCCACTTTCGAAATTTTCTGAGCACATTTTTGGATTTTTCCATTCAACTCTAAGCAATTTACTGTCTGCTATAGACTGTAAATTCACATTTTGTTTTTGACTTTTAATCTCCTATATGACATCAAATGCTCCATAAATTTCTCTTAAATATCCTCAAGCACCTAAATAGGTCTCTTTATCTATCCATCCATTTGAGGATGAAAAACCATTTTGAAACTAAGCCTAGTTCTTAAGGCATTGTGGAGCTTCCTCCAAAATCTTGATATAAAATGGGGATCTCTATTTATCAATCACTACAGTGATTATTGGACTATCTTGATCGTAGGAGAAGTGAAATGGGTGACCTGGTAGGAAGTGCACTACTTATTGGGTTTCTTTGGGAATCTAGTAAAGGGTGTCACATTTTAGGGTATCAAAGCATAGGTCAATGTTCCTAGGCTAAGTACATGAGTGCAAATGTCTAAGTTTTGAATTCATCTTAATTGATATCCCTTCTTAAGGCCGATAAGAAAAGTCCTCTATAATAAAGATATGATTGGTCAAGTTACCCAAAGGAGGGGTTAAAGACCTAACTAATTTTGTAAACATAGCTATACAGGGAGTAGGCTTTATATGAGTACCTGAACATAGTGATGCTGCAAAGCAGCTAGAGTCACAACTGACTGGCTAATAATAGTCAAGAGTAACCCCTATCCTAGTACACTAAGAAGTAGTACATGAAAGGATCTTAATAGATTCCTAAAGTAGGGTGAGGAGATTCTTGATAGGACTGAATGTAGGGTTAAGGATACACATAGTTAAATCTTAAAAAGAGAGATGTTGCAGTGCCAGTGTTAGCTGCATATGAAGAAAAGGAGAAGTTGCAAGAAAAATGGGACCTTTTACATAGAAATGGGCAATGCACATTAGGATAGGTAAGTGTAGGGGTAGGATGGTAAGATGAGGAGAGGGGGTTAGTTATAGGTATAGTCTCACCCTAGGTCCCTAAATTAGATAAGGTACCATGCGTAGAGATAGATATAGACTTAGAGGTTAAGGCAAGTTTCTACTGGTAGACCTCGATTGCCTCCTCAGGTCGATAGTACTCTTTATACAAGGGGTAGCAAGAGTGGACCTCACATGTGTGTCACTTGTTAAAAGAGGCATTAGGGGTAGTGTAGAGTAGTAAAAGAGGAGAATATCTCCACTGTGGTGTTAAAGATCACTATAAAAAAGAGTGTCCTCAGGGATAAGTAGAAGGTGCTCAAAAATAGAGAGCAAATGTTGCACCCCTGAGTAGGAGTCAAAGGCAACAAAAGGAGGGCAGTTTAGTGCTAGTTAGGGTACTAGAATTGAGGCTTGTTCTTTAGCTAGTAGTGTGCAGTGAGAGCTAGAGAAAAGGCTACAACATAAGATGTCATAACTAGTATTTTGTTTATCTAATAGTCTAGACTTGGCTTTAATAGACCCTAGATCAATACCCTCCTATGTATGTACTGCACAAGCATAAAACAAGCAGTTATAGCCTCAGGACATTGATGTAGACATTGGAGTTTGCAACCCTATGCGGCAATGTTTAACTATGAATAGGGTGCATAGGAGATGCCTTCTGGTGATGTAGGGGCATAGATTGTTACTAATTTGATTGAATTACATTTCAATGAGTTTGATGTAATCCTAGGATGGATTAGTTTTCTAAACATTAGGCTATGACTGATTGTGAACATAAAAAAGTTAACCCTTTAGACTGTACAAGGATTGATAGTGATAGTGGATGGTGAGAGGAATTTTCTAAACAATCTTATCTTTGTTATTAGAATATAAGAACTCCTGTAGAAGGAGTGGGGCATATTTGGCCAATGTTATTGATTTGAATGCTTTTAACTCTAATTTGGCACATATTCTATTTGTATCTAAGTTTTTTGATATATTCCTAATGAGCTACCAAGCTTACAACCTCAGAGGGAACTGGATGGTGAAATGTTAGTGTATCTTGCTCCTACTTTAGTATTTATTGGTCTTTATAAAATGGCACCTATTGAAATAGAAGGACTAAGGGTATAGTTGTAAGAACTGTTGAGTAAGGGTTTATCAGATTTTGTATAACTCTTTGAGGAGTACGTGTGATGTTTGTAAGGAAGAAAGGCAGGCTGCTCAAGTTATATATTACTTTATAGGCAACTGAATAGTGTGATTGTGAAGAATAAGTATCCCCTGCCAGGATAGATGATCTCTTTGATCAGTTGAGAGGGGCTGGTATGTGTTTTAAAATTAATTTGAGATTTGGATACTATCAGCTGAGGATTAAGGAAGCTGATGTTTCTAAAACTGATTTTAAAACTTGGTGCGGGCAATCTGAGTTCTTAGTGATGCCATTAGGATGTACCAATGCCCCATCAGCTTTTATGGAACTCAATGAACAGAGCTTTTAAATCATATATAGATAAGTGGTGCTAGTGTTCATAGATGGTATTCTAGTGTACTCTAAAAACTAAAAAGAGTATGAACAACACCTAAGAGTTATGTTACAAACCCTAAAAGAGAGATAGTTGTATGCCAAGCTTAGTAAGTGTGAGTTTTCGCTAAGTAAAGTTTCTTCTCTAAGCCATGTAGTTTTATTAGAGGGAATTAGAATTGGTCTGAGTAAAAGTAAAGTAGTGCTAGAATGAAACCACCTAGGAATGTAACTAGGGTGGGAAATTTTCTAAGTTTAGCTAGATATTACAAAAGACTTGTAAAAGGGTTCTCTATAATTGCCACTCCTTTGACCAGATTAGTTAGAAAGAATGTGCAATTTGATTGGGATCAAGATAGTCCAACTATCTCATCAACATAGAGTTTAGCCAACTTCTAAAAGGAATAATCCTTCCTTATTAGAATGAAATGAGCTGACTTGGTCAATCTATCAATTGCTACCAAAATAGAATAGTGCTTATTCTTGGTTATCGGTAATCCAATCACAAAATCCATAGTTACTCGATCCTATTTCCATTCTAGATTTTCTAGAGCATATAGCAAATAAGAAGGAACTTGATGCTCGGCCTTCACTTTTTGATAAGTGTGACATCTAGTCACATAATCAACTATGTCTCTCTTCATGCATGACCACCAATAGATTATCTTTAAAGCCCTATACATTTTAGTATTTCTAAGATGCATAGCATATGGTGCATTGTGCGCTTGGTAACACCTACTTTTTGAGGCTCTATGAATAGTGCCACTAGGTTTGGGAAGTATGCTCGAGGTGCCAAGTCACTTGCATGTAAATCAAGGTAGTGACATTGGTCATGAAACATTGAGGGGCTTTAATCAAATTAAAAGAGAAAATTTTAAAAATTTAGCAAAACCAACAATTCATTTTGGACTGTAAGCTACCCCTCAGTGCAATAAAAATTTTACGGGCTAAGATTGACCCAAGATATGCTCAGACAGGCTCAAAAATAGTGGACCCTAAAGCTTAAAATATCCACTGAGTCCATTGATGAAAGAATTTTTGGATTTCGAGGTTATTTAAAAATTCCCGTAATTTTTAAAGTTGGCACACAAATTGAGATAGTCTAAAAACTTCCCTATCACCGGAATTTGGTCACAAAAAATTATGATTAGGTAGAGGGGAGTAAAATATGAATTTTAAAATAAATAGTATAATTTTGAGGTCTGTGTGAATTTTGGTGAATTTTTAAAGTTCGCATAAAAAATTAAGACATGTCAAGGTGGTTCGAGTGGCTATGGACCCTACCCGTATACTTGGCAGCTAGCCTAGGGCTTTGAGAAGTGGCAAAAAGTGTTGACAAGTGGACTTTTTCACTGAAAAAAGGCAAAAGAATTTCTTAATTTTTGTCCAGCAAATGATGCCACAATAGAGGGAGAAGACAATTTCACTATATTTTTCAATATGTTCCAGAAAAAAAATTCCACTAAAAATTTCTCTTGGATGTTAATGAAGTTGCAAAAAATTAATAGAGGCAAAAGGAGCTTCCATGATTGAGCTAAAATTCATCAAAAGTCTAAAGGTTAAAATCAGTCTAGCGAGTGTGTAAGGTGAGTTCTCATACTTCTCTTTTGAATTTTCTTTGTTGTTCTTGGCTGGAAAGGCTTTTTATTGATGCATAACTTATGTATAAACATGGATGGCTTTTGTTTGAGGTGAATTGGAGCAAGGGAGAGCTTGAAAAAGGGGGAGGAAGTGATCGTGAGAGCTAGAAATGAAGGATGGTAGCCTTGAAATGGTGGCAATTTCATTTTCAAGTCAGGGAGGTAAGTGAATTCCTCCATTCACTTCATGCCCTTCAATTTTGATAGCCTTTTCTATGAATTATGGGTGATTTGAATGCTTGAAATTGCTTGGTGAGGTGTTTTCTTGGAAGGATTTTAGTGTATGGTATGTGGGAATAGGAATTGCATGGTTAATTGATCAAAAGAAGTGATGTACATAGAGATTGGGTTGTTGGCCGAGAGGTATGTAAGTAGCCATAGTGTGTTTATGTTGTTTCAAGCATAGATTGATGGTTTTTAACATGAATGTGTAAAGGCATTTCTTTTGAATTAGTGGAAATTTGCATGATTGGCATGAATTGCAAGTGTGGTCGAGGGCTTATGTATGAATGTGAATGTGTGTGGCTTGATTAGTGTGATCATGGGTGGTGTTTAAGGCTGGAAATGCTTGTGCCTTAGACCTATAATGTATGAGTAGTTGACTTGGCATGTAATGAGTTGAATAATGCATGAATGCATGGAAAGCTAGTGGTGGCCAAAGCATGTGATAGCCTTTTGTTACCTTAAATGGCATGAAGGTATAAAAGTATGATTGTAAGTGTACTTGTACCAAGAATTAATGTATTATAGTGTGTTAAACATCATGAAAATGCATGAATTAGGCCTTTGATTAGTTGTACTCAAAAGTTAACACAAGGAATATGGCATGAAAAATGAGATGGTAAATGAACCATGCTATGAATAACTAAGCATGAGCTTGAATGCATGAATAACTAAATTATTATTGGCAAAAACATAGGTAGTGAATAACTTAAAAAAGGCATGAAATCTATTCAATTAATGACATAAAACCTAAGTTGAAAATGACTTTAAAACTAGATTAGCTATCATGTATAAAAAAGTGGCTTGTAACTTTGCTTATAAGGGCAATGCCTTGTAAATGAGAACATGGCCATTTGTTTGCCTTTAAGGGTCATAGGTTAAAATGAATTATATGCCTAAAGTTTGTGCCTATGATGTCTAGTATGATGAGGTTTTTAGAATGGCTTAAAGGCCTAGATTTTAGCCTAGATTATGGTCTAGGTTGTGATTGGCTTTAGGCCTATGACTGCATGAAATAGCTAGTGAAACTAGCACCAAAAAAACAGGTGAAATGAACTTAAAAACCTTGGTGAAGCTTGGCCGCAATGACCTATAACTATCCTAAATAACCATTACCTAAACCAATAATTCCCTAGATAGTAAATGGCCTAGGATTATAATATTTTTAAGGAATTAAAGCTAGAATAATATATGGTAATAATTAGCATTTATTATTGATTATATTTTCTGATATTTCAACCTGTACAGCCTATTTATGACCATACCAGATCGGGCTAAATTTCAACTGAGCTGTAAAAATTATATATGTCTATTTTTGAGTTTATAATATTATAAAAAGTTGATCAATAAAGAAGAGGACACAGGTTGATGTTAAATGGCCCACTAGATAGACACCCACTGGATGGGTTAACTGATCAACTTAGGGATCCTTAGCAGCTACTGCACTATCTAATTTTTAGATAGGGCTAGTACATCAGCGAAGGTTCCCATTAGGCTCATTGTACTAGTCTATTGTACAAACTACTTTCTACTCTTGCCACCTAATGCCACATTTGATATTCCCGGTGTAGCGACGTAGGTCCCTATGAGCCATTACACTAGTCTATTAAATAGACTAGTCTACTAGGCATTATATGATGCTAATGCAGCGACATAGGTCCTTGAGAGCCACTGCACTAGTTTGTTGCATAGACAAGTCTACTGGGCAGACAACCCCTCATTATTTGCACCTTGGGTGTTAGAATTCTATTGAGCTGGTGCAGCAGCACAAGTCTAGAATGGGGACCACTGCAACAGTTTATTTTCCCTCTAGATCCATTGTCTGTCAGGGTTGTCTCTTGAGTTAGGCTAGCTAAATAAATTAAATAAGATTAATAAATTACATATGAATATGAGATATAAACAGGAGCATTTTAGTAATTTTCCACTAAAAGTGAATAAAGTCTTAATATGGTATAGTTTACGCAAAAATGATTTATAGTGATCAAATACATAAATTATTTGACTATTAATAATTAATTGGATAATTACAGGTAGAAACACCTTACGGGTAAAATGGTAATTTTGTATGCTAGTGTTTTAAGTTAAATTGAGATGTTAGAATAAGATAAAAATAGCAGTTTCATGCATAGAAAGTGTGTTAGGCATGTTTTAAATCTTTGAATTCACCACTGGGTATTTTTATACTCAGCATACCTATTTCGGTGCGTAGGGACTAAGGTCAAGGATGTCACCTCGTAAAGCATACAATGGAGTTCAGAGGTCATTTTTTAGAAGATTGATCATGTATAGGTGTATAATTTTTTCACTCTATGTACTAAAGTAGGGAAAATGGGTGTGATGTATATAAAGGACACAAAGTGGTATTTTTATATACTAGACTATGCTGTAATTAATCATGTGATAGTTTCTCTTATGTATATATGATCTTTATTGATGCTTATGAGCCTGAGGCTCTTTATGTTTTTATTATAGCCTAAGGCCTGTGATTGTTGTATGATAGATGATGTTGATATAATGATATTTAAGGGACCAAAAATGTCTAAGAGATGCAATATATGATATAAAAATGTTTACAGGTAGAAAAGAATTATGGAGTAGTGACCCGGGCAGCCGTTGAGCTGTCGAATTTTTAAGGAATATCGAGCTGTGTTAAAATCCTTCTATAAGAGCCTAACATGGTAAAATGAATCTAAATGGACTATAGGAATTGACCAGACTAAATTTGGAGTCAGACAGAATTGTATAGTGTAGTATAAGTAAAAGTTAAATGAATGATCATGGGAGACGTGAAATGGGAGACTTGGTAGGAAGTGCATCGCTTAGTGGGTTTCTTTAACAATCTAATAGAGGATGTCACATTTTTGGCTATCAGAGAATAGGTTTATGGTCCTACACTAAGTACATGAGTGCAAATGTCTAAGTTTTAAATTCCTCTGAACTGATACCCCTGCCCGAGGCCGATAAGAAAAGTCCTCTATAATAAAGATATGATAGGTCAAGTTACTCGGATAAAGGAGTAAGGACCTAACTAATTTTGTAACCACAACTATATAGGGATTAGGCTCTATATGAGTACCTAAACCTAGTAATGTTGCAAAGCAGCCAGAGTCACAACTAACTAGATCATAGCAGGAAGGAGTAACCCTTATCCTGGTACACTAGGAAGTAGTACATGAAAGGATCTTACCAGTTTCCTAAAGTAGGCTAAGGAGATTCTTGATAGGACTTAATGTAGGGTCAAGGATACAGATAGTTGAATCACAAAAAGAGAGATGTTGAAGTGCCAATGTTAGCTATATATGACAAGAAAGAGAGGTTACAAGAAAAGAGGGACCTCTTCTAGAGAAAGAGGGAATGTACAATGGGATAGGCAAGTGTAGGGGTAGGATGGTAAAATGAGGAGAGAGGGTCAATTATAGGTATAGTCTTAGCCTAGGTCCCAAAATCAGATAGGGTACGAGGGGCAGAGAAAGACACAGACGCAGAGGTTGGGGTAGGCTTCTACTGGTAGACCTCGATTGCCTCTTTGGGTCAATAGTAATCCTTATACAGGGGGTAATAGGAGTGGACCTCCCATTTGTGTCACTTATTAGTAGAGGCACTAGGGCTAGTGTAGAGTAGGCAAAAATGGAGAATGTCTCTATTGTGGTGTTAAAGACCACTATAGATGAGTGTCCTCAAGGATAGGTAAATGGTGCTCAAACATAGACACCTAATGTTGCACCCCAGAGTAGGAGTTAAGGGTAAATAAAAAGAGAGCAGTCTAGTACTAGTTAGGTTACTAGAATTGAGGCTTGTGCTTTAGCTAGGCAATGTGCAGTGAGAGCTAGAGAAAAGGCTAGAGCACAAGATGTTATAATTGGTGTTCTATTTATCTAATGGTCCAGTCTTAGCTTTGATGGACCTTGGTTCCATACCCTCCTATGTATGTACTATACAAGCATAGAACAGGCAGTTAGAGCTTGAGCACATTAATTCGAGCATTAGAGTTAACAACCCTAGAAGGCAATATGTGATTGTGAACAGGGTGTATAGGAGATGCCTTATGGTGATTTAAGGGAATAAATTATTGCTATTTGATTGAATTGTATTTCAATGAGTTTGATGTTATCCTAGAATGGATTACTTTTCTAAGCATCAGGCTACGACTGATTGTGAACATAAAAAAGTTGACCCTTTCGACTGTAGAAGGACTGATAGTGGATGGTGAGAGGAATCTTCTGAATAATCTTATCTTTGTTATTAGAATATAAAAACTCCTTCAGAAAGAGTGAGGCATATTTGGCCTATGATATTGATTTGAATAATTTTAACTCTGATCTAGCATATACTCCAGTTGTATCTGAGTTTTTTCATTTATTCCTGATAAGCTACTAGGCTTACTACCTAAGAGGGAACTTGATGGTGAAATAGAGGTGCATTATGGTCCTACTTTAGTATTTATTGATCTTTATAGAATGGCACCTATTGTATTAAAAGGACTGAGGGTACAACTATAAGAACTATTGAATAAGGCTTTATCAGACCTAGTATAACTCTTTGGGGAGTACCTATGTTATTTGTAAGGAAGAAAGGTAGGTCACTCAAATTATATATTGCTTTATAGGCAGCTAAACATAGTGATTGTGAAGAATAAGTATCCTCTGCCAGGATAGATGATTTCTTTAATCAGTTGAGAGGGGCTGGTATGTTTTCTAAAATTGATTTGAGATCTAGATACTATCAGCTGAAGATTAAGGAAGCTAATGTTTCTAAAAGTACTTTCAAAACCCGGTGTGGGTATTCTAAGCTCTTAGTGATGCCATTGGGATGCACCAATGCCCGAGCAACTTTTATGGAACTTAATGAATAGAGCTTTTCAATCTTATGTAGATAAGTGGTGGTGGTGTTCATAAATGGTATTTTGGTGTACTCTAGAAACTAGAAAGTGTATGAACAACACCTAAGGGTTATGTTATAGACCTTAAAAGAGAGACAGTTGTATGCCAAGCTTAATAAGTGTGAGTTTGGCTAAGTAAAGTTTCTTCTTTAGGCCACATAGTTTCAGTAGATGGAATTAGAATTGGTTCTAATAAAGGTAAGGTAGTGCTAGAATGGAAACCACCTAAGAATACAATTAAGATGAGAAATTTTTTGGGTTTAGCTAGTTATTACAAAACACTTGTAAGAGGGTTCTCTATTGTTGCCACTCCTTTGACTAGACTGGTTAAAAAGAATGTGAAATTTGATTGGAATGGTATGTGTCAACCTAGTTTTAAGCAATTAAAGAAGATATTGATAGAAGTTCCTACCTTGATTTAACCTAAATAGGGTAAGGACTTTATAGTGTACAGTGATGTTTCACTTAATGGTTTGGAATATGTGTTAATACAGGATGAAAAGATAGTAGCTTATGCTTCAAGATAGTTGAGGCTATATAAGAAGAACTATTCTACTCATAATTAATAGTTAGGTGGTATTAATTTGTTTTAAAGATATAGAGACACTATCTCTATAAGGAGAAATGTTACATATACATAAATCATATGAGCGTAAAATATCTCCTTACTCGAAAGAAGCTGAACCTAAGTTAGAGAAGCTAGTTAGGAATCTTGATTTCCTGATTGACTACCACTTAGGGAAAGCCAATATGATGGTAGATACTTTGAGCAGGAAATTTATGATGACCTAAAAAGGCATGAATGATAGTTGCAGTACACTTCAGGAAATGTTGTGTTAGTTGTGTTATAGGTCAAGCTAGATTTTTGACAGCAGATTAAGGAAACCCAAATGGAAAAGGAATAGCTAGTTTAGATGGCAAGAAATGCTTAAGAGGGGATAACCATAGGGTCTGAGTTGACAAAGGATAGGTATCTATATTTTTAGAACAGATCATGCGTACCTCGCACGGATGACTTGGGATCATAGATACTAAGGAGACATATGAGGCACCTTATTTTATGCACCCTGGAAGTAAAATTTGAACTTGAAATTTTATTATTGGTTGCCTAGTAAGAAAAAGAGATATGGTCTAGTATGTTATAAAGTGTTTGATATGCTAGCTAGTGAAAGCTGAGTATAAGGTTCCTTTTGGATTGTTGTATCCTATAGCAATACTAGAGTGAAAATGAGAAAAGCTAACCATAATTTTTGTGATGAGTTTACTTTTAGCCAAAAAAGAATGCAATGTTGCAAGGGTAATTATTGATAGATTGACAAAGACACTTCAAGTTACCCGGTTAGGATAGATTATTCCCTAGAGAGACTAGTTAGAATGTATGTTGATGAGATAGTTAGATTATATGGTGTGCCAGTGATTGTCTTTTTGACAAGGATTCTTGCTTTACTTCCAGATTTTGGAAGAAGTTGTAGGTAGCTTTAGACACTAGATTGAGCTATAACATAGCTTTTCATCCTTAGTCTAATGGATAGTGAGAAAGGATGATACAGATATTTAAAGATATGCTGTGAGATTTTGTTGCTAAGCTTAAGGGGAACTGGGATCCATAGAGGTTCTTTGCAGAGCTTACCTATAAGCATAGTTACTAGTCTAATTTAGGGATAGCATTGTATGGTATACGATGCAGGACTCCTTTGTGTTAGAGTGAAGCTGAAGAGAGAAAATCTCTAGTGTAGATTTAATTAAGGAGACTAAAAAAAAGTGAGGTTAATCAGAGAAAGCCTGATGGCTATTGTGATTAGATATGAATCATATATTGACTTGATGTAAAGAGATACTGAATATACAGTTAGGGAAAAAGGTGTTTCTGGATGTTTATTTAGGAAAAAAGGTGCGGAGGTCTAGGAAAAAGGGGAACTGAGTCCCAAGTTCATAGATCCTTGTGAGATTATAGATAGGGTCGGACCTCTAGCATACAGGCTTGCACTACTACTTGAGTTACAATAGTTACATGATGCTTTCATGTTTTTATGCTCAAGAGGCACAAAGTATGGGTCGTGAAATGAAATAGTTGAGGAATGAATCCATACCCCTATTATAGTGCTATGGAGGTACCAAAATATAAAGGAAGTTACTTGGGAGCTAAATGAGCAGATGAGAGCCCAATATCCTCCTTTATTTGCTCCAGGTAATTTTAAGGATGAAATTTTTTTAAGAGGGGAAGAAATGTAGCACTTATGTTTTGAGGCTCCATGAATCGTGCCACTGGGTTTGGGAAATGTGCTTAGGGTGTTAGATCACTTGCACATAAATCGGGTAAGTGACACTGGTTATGAAACTTTTAAGGCTTTAATATGATGAAAATAGTAAAATTTTAAAATTTAGCAGAACCAACAATTCATTTTAGACTATAAGCTATCCCTCGGTGTAATAAAAATTTTACAAGCCTCACTGAAGCTCAAAAATTCCACTGAGTCAATTTATGAAAGAATTTTTGGATTCTGGGGTCATTTGCAAATTCTCAAAATTTTTGAGGTTGGCATGCAAATCGAGGCAATTTGAAAGCTACACTATGGATGGAATTTTGCTGTAAAAAATTACGACGAGGTAGAGGGGATTAAGATATAAATTTTAAAATGGTGTAATTTTTCGAGGTCTATATGAATTTTTGTGAATTTTTGAAGTTTGCTAAAAAATAAGACATGTTGGAGTGGTTCAGGTAGTTATGCACCCCACCCTAGGGCCTTGAGAAATGGGAAGAAGTGTTGACAAGTGGACTTTTCCACTAAATAAAAGGCAAAAGAATTTCTCTATTTCTATCTAGCAAATGATGCCACAATAGGGGGATAAGCTAATTTCACCATCTTTTGCAATCTGTTCTAGAAAATAAATTCCACTAAACATTTCTCCTAGATGTTAGTGAAGTTCTAGAAAATGAATGGAGGTAAAATGAACTTTCATGATTCAGTTAAAATTCATTAAATGTTTAAGGGTTAGAATCAATCTAGCAAGTGTGTAAGGTGAGTTCTCATGCTTCTCCTTTGAATTTTCTTGGTTGTTATTGTCTAAAAATGCTTCCTAGTGATGCCCAACTTCTTTAGGGACATGCATGGCTATTGTTTGAGGTGAATT
Organism: Hura crepitans; assembly: GCA_948208565.1. Lineage (NCBI taxonomy): Eukaryota > Viridiplantae > Streptophyta > Magnoliopsida > Malpighiales > Euphorbiaceae > Hura > Hura crepitans. The sequence continues at coordinate 16,928 of CANXYI011198285.1, forward strand.
AGAGCAAGGGAGAGCTTGAAGAAGGGGGAGAAAGTGACCGTGAGGGCTGGAAATTAAGGATGGCAGCCTTAAAATGGTGGTAATTTCATCTTCAATTAAGAGAGGTAAGTGAATTCCACCATTCACTTCATGCCCTTCAATTTCAATAGCTTTTTCTATGAATTAAGAGTGATTTGAATGCATGAAATTGCTTGGTGAGGTGTTTTCTTGGAAGGATTTTAGTGTATGTTATATGGGAATTGGAATTGCATGGTCATTTGATGAAAGGAAGTGATGTACATATAGATTGGTTTATTGACCGAGAGGTATGTAAGTATTTACAGTGTGTTTATGTTGTTTCAAGCATATATTGATGGCTTTAAAATGGATGTGTAATGGTGTTTCTTGTGAAT
>CANXYI011198435.1:0-11683 GCA_948208565.1 Hura crepitans
GAAAGAATTAAATACATGGAAATAAATGAAGTGGTAAATTAAAGCATATTGGATGATGAAATTAGACTTTTTTAGAATCTTGAAAAACTTTTGAATTATTACTTGGTAGAGCCAAAATAGGGTTATACTATACTAATAAAAATAGGAAGTATCTAATAAAATTGTTAACTGACTGTTATTGGAACCTAAACATTAGAAGAACATAGAAGGTCAATAAATAAAATTAAAATAAGCTACTTAGCCCATTAGTTAGACACCCACTGGATGGGTTTACCGATCAACTAGGGATAGAGTAGCTGCTAGGTGGTCGGTCCTTCTAGGGCCTATTGCCAGGTATTGGTTATGGTGGGTGCAGCCGCTTAGGCTCTTTGATGAGCCACTGCACTATAGGGTATTATTGTGGATTAGGATTGGTCTACGGACTGGTCCCAATGTATCCACCACAGGTGCTCATTACTATGAGCTGTAGGTATTAGGTATAGTCTACGGACATGTCCCTACTATCTACCACAGGTCCTCGAGTATCGAGGAAGGTAGGTGCAGCTACCTAGGCCCTAAAAGTGGGCCACTGCACTACAAGATACATCCTATTGTCCAGTGTATTAAAGTGTAGTCTACCTAGTTGGGCCTAATTCTAAACTTGAATATTAATTTAAGAGAAATGTCAATGGACTACAGGAATGAATTGACAAAGATTACTATACAGACATATATGTGGATGGCAGGGAAATACATTATACAAAAAGTATATATATGCATAATTATATTAGAGGCTGTATCTCCTTAAATTTTAAAATAAGGGTTAAAATAGCCATCCGAACCACTAAAGTAAAATTAGCAGAATCAGGGGGAAATTAATTTGTTAAAAGATTATAATAATATATAAATAAATGTAAAGGAAGATAAATCTTTATCATACTAAAATAAAGTAAGAACTCATAAAACATATATATCAGACTATTCTTATGTATGTATAGGTGAGACATACTTTTAATTGATTAAATTCACCAATGAGTTTTATACTCAGCATTCTAATGTTTTGGTGCGCAGGTAAGCAGGAATACCGAGATGCCTCGAGACGGGTGCAGTGTAGCAGCAGAGCATAAAGGGAACTGTATTTTCTCAGTGTAATGGCACTCATGTAATAATTATAGGTTATGTGTCCAGCATGCTTAGTAGCTATTGGGGTTTTGTAACTCATTTCAAATTATAAAGTTATATGACTTATTTAGATATAAATGAATAAATACTTGTCTGACTCGCTATGTATGATTTATATCGAGCTTAAATATAGGGCCTAAGCCTTAAGTGGGTATATGATTATGAATAATATGGAGAAAAGTAAGGATTGTAAGTGCATCGGTTATCGGGTTTCTACAGGGACTCGATAGGGGTATTACAATCATAACTACCCAAAACAATTAATCACTTACTACATCATTTTAACATGCATTACTAAACTATATCATACAATATGTATATATATGTTTTTCAAGATTTGTCATTAAATATTTCCTCTTAACATAGCACAACATTGTATATATATGTATACACTTTTCATATCTCATACATAACTATACCAATTCCAACACATGCATTACTTTCTTGAATTCCTTATGCAATGCCATAACATACCCGATTATAAAATGAATAGGCCACATTCATGATGTCCAATTATCATACCTTATTAGTTTGGCCTAATTACATGCATTTAAAAATAACTTATTCATGCATTAATTAATCATAATACATATACATGTTTACATACATTACAATGTCCATTTTCTCATGCACAATCTAATATTCATATTACCTCATACATTAGCCTTTTATTTATAACATATAAACCTTGACGATACTTAAATCACAAATATAACACTCTAAATTTCCTTTTTTAAAACTACGTTTGAGCATTCATAAAACACCATAACATTTTATATTCCCATTTTTTTTGCAATTGTTCACACATACTTGTATTTCTTACATACAACATATGCACTTTAATTAATGCATTCAACATATATATTACACACTCTATTGAATGCACTTAACATTAATTAAAACACTTTTTTATTTTTTACATTATTTCAACCATATAAAGAATTAAAACCAAAACATTATTCCCTCTTAAATAAAATTTTTTGAGACCTAAAATAGCATAATAAACATCCTCAATTAATCACATAAGCCATACCAACTTATTACATGCACAACTACCTTATTACAATGCATACATACATACTTTAATCTAATAAATATACTTAAATGCATGGAATTAATGGATACAAATACCAAAAATGTTCCAAAACACCACCTCAAGCCTTAGTTAGCCTTTGTCCTTTCCATCTATTTCTTCCTCTTACTCGCATAAAAGATACATTCATTCAAAAATCCCATAAAAAATTTTATTAGCTTTCAATCATCAAATTAACAATAAATAAATATTTTTAGGTTATAAGTACACTATAGAAAAATATTAAAACTCAAGAAAATGAGTGCACCTCTAATATATGGGACTTGTAGTAAGAGATTATGGAGCATGTTGGTAGATAAGATGAGAAGAGTGCTTTATTTGTGCATATAGAGACAATTCTCAGAGGGACTGCCTTAAGAAGCATACAAAAGCTACTCAATTTTAGGCCTCTTCTCTATCACCTAACAATGGTAAAAAAAAGAGTAAGAATTATAAAGATAGTAAAAGTTAAAGGACAAAGTCAAAGGTTCGAGTACTAGCACACTAGTATGCCATTCAGACTAGAGAGAAAGTTGAGGAACCTAATGTCATCGCTAGTACTTTCTCCCTATTTGATGCATCTATTTTATCATTAATAGACCTAAGATCCACCCATTCATACATTTACACTACACTAGCATAGGATAGGGGACTAGAACCTAAACCTATAAACTTAGGTATTCTAGTTAGCAATCCAATTACACATAATGTGATAATGAATAGAATATATAGAGATTGTCCTTTCATAGTCCAAGATCATGTATTCCCAATTGACCGTATTGAACTTCTCTTTAATGAATTTGATGTCATTTTGGGCATGGATTGGTTATCTAAACATTGGACAATGGTCAATTGTGAACAAAAGAGACTTAGCCTTAAGGCATTCGAGGGATGTCAGGTGACAGTAATTAGTGAATGAAATTCGTTACATAATATAATCTTAACCGTAACAACTCGATGACTAATCTAGAATGGATGTGAGGGTTACTTAGTCGATGTTGTTGGTATAAATAAAATAAAACTAAGCCTTAACTAGATACCAATAGTGTCAAAATTCCTACATGTGTTCCTAGATGAGCTATTAGGGTTACCTCTAACATGAGAACATGATTTTGAAATTAAAGTAATCTTGGTACCACTCTTATATCTATCACTCTATCTCAAATAGAAATTATAGAATTGAAGGAGCTAAAGGTGCAGTAATAGGAAATGCTAAAGAAAGGCTTTATCAGACTAGGTACATCACCATGGGGAGCACAAGTGCTCTTTGTAAAAATGAAAGATAGGTCACTTCAACTGTGCTTCAATTATAAATAGTTAGATAAGGTCACAATTAAGAATAAGTATCCATTGCTTAGAATTGATGATCTTTTTTATCAGCTCAATAGTGTCAGTGTGTTCTCTAAAATTGATCTATGATTGAGGTATCACTAGTTGACAATCAAGGAATTTGATATTCCAAAAACTACTTTTCTTACCAAATATAGGCATTATGAGTTCCTAGTGATGCCATTTGGGCTCACTAATGCCCCCATAGCTTTTAAAGACCTCATGAATAAGATCTTCAAGCCATATTTTGACCAGTTGGTTATAGTCTTTATTCATGACATTCTAGTATATTCTAGGAGCAAGAAGGTGCATGAGTAGTATTTGAGGATTATGTTACAGACCTTAAGAGAGAGATAGCTATATGCTAAATTGAGTAAAAGTGAGTTTTTGTTAAATGAAGTAGCCTTCTTAGGCCATATTGCTTTAAGAGAAGGTATTAGGCTTAAATTAAGCAAAGTCAAGATCGTATTGGAAAAGAAACCTCATAGGAATATAACTAAAATATAGAGCTTTTAGGGTTTGGCTAGCTATTACAGAAGATTTGTGAAAAGCTTCTTAATGATCATAGCTATGGTGACTCAATTGTTATGAAAGGATGTGAAATTTGTGTGGAATGATAAATTCTAGGCAAGTTTTGATAAACTAAAGGCAATATTAACTGAAGCTCCTATTTTTACATGACCTGACTAGGGAAAGGACTTTGTGATCTACACTATTGCATCATATAATAGGCTTAACTATGTGTTGATACACGATGGGAAAGTTGTATCTTATGCTTCAAGGTAACTAAAACTACATGAATATAACTATCTAACAAATAACTTGGAACTAGCTATTGTTGTGTTTGCATTTAATGTGTGGAGACACTATTTATATGGCAAGAGATGTTATATCTACACCAGCCATAAAAGCTTGAAATATCTCCCTATATAAAAAGAGTTAAACCTGAGTTAATAATGCCAAATAGAGTTGATAAAGGACTATAAGTGTATAATTTACTACCATCCAGGAAAGGCTAAAGTAGTAACTAATGCATTGAGTCTAAAATTCATAGTAGTAATGAAGGCTATGAATGCTAAGGTTAAATACATTAAAGATAATGTAGTTTTCACAAAACTACAATTGAAACCAAATTTGATGCAGTAGGTTAAAGAGGCATAAGCTTAGAATGATCACTTTATGAAAATAACAAGTAAAGTCCAAGAGGGAAAGACTATAGAACTCTTGCTTAAGGTAGACATATGCTTATACTTTTAAGATAGGTTATGTGTACCCGAATTTGAAGAAATGAGAACCCAAATTCCAAAGAAAGCAAATGATGCTCATTGTGTTATGCACTCGAGGAACACAAAGATGTATCATAGTTTGAAACATCATTATTGGTTGCTAGGAATAAAATGAGATGTAGCAAACTATGTAGCTTGATGCCTTACATGTTAATAGGTAAAAACTGAACATTAAGTTCCTTCTAGATTGCTGCATCTAATAATAACCCCATTATAGAATTAGGAATAAAGTTACTATGGATTTTATGGTGGGATTGCCATTGACCAAGAGCAAGTGTGATGTTGTATGGGTGAATATAGATTGTTTAAACAAGAAAGCTTATTTCATCCCAGTTAGAATTGTCTATTTTTTAAAAAGGTTAGCATAATTATACATAAAAGAGAGTGTGTGATTACATACAGTGACACTTATAATCATCTCTGATTGAGATCCTGAGTTCACCTTTAGATTTTGGAAGAAATTACAAGAGGCTTTAGGCACTTATCTCACTTTCACTACTACCTTTCATCCATAGGCAAATGAATAATTAGAATGGGTTATACAAGTATTAAAAGATACTATGTGCAGTTGTGCTATTGAGTTTAAAGGAAGTTGGGGTTAGTACTTTCCATTAGCTATGTTTGCCTATAATAACTGCAATTAGGCTAGCCTAGGCATGGCTTCTTATAAAAGCTTTAAATGATAAAAAGTGTAGAACTTCACCCTATAAGAATGAGGTGGTGAGAGCAAGCTTATGGGACCCGATTTGGTTAGAGATGCTAAAGAGGAAGTTAGAATTATTAGGGAAAGGTTAAAGACTACCACTGATCGATAGAAATTATGTCTAGATTTAAAAGTAGAAGGATATTGAATGTGGAGTTAGTGAGAAGGTGTTCTTTAAGGTATTGGCCTAGAAAATGATACTTCACTTTGGCAAGAAAAGAAAGCTGAGTCTGAGATTTAATGGTCTATATAAGATTATATAGCATGTTGGACCATAGCTTATCAGTTGGCCTTACTGTAATAATTATAATAGATTCATGACGTCTTTCATGTCTCAATGCTCAAGTGATATAAGTTTGACCCTTCCCATGTAATACCTAGAGAGGAAATCCAAGTGCAACCATATTTAACATATAAAGAATAACTATTGCAAATACTTGCTAGAGAGGTAAAAGTGCTAAGGAATAAATCCATACCATTACTAAAAGTGCTATGGAGACATCATAAGACATAAAAGCCACTTAGGAAAGTAAAGAATAGATGGTAGCCTAATATCCTCATCTATTCTCACTAGGTAAATTTTAAAGAAAAAATTTCTTAAGAAGGGAAGTGAGAATTTAGGCTTTATGAATACTACTTTATTAAGGTATAAATAGAGTCTCTCAGATATCTAGGGCACTGTATGATGACTGAGAGGGAAGCACTAGTCATCAATTTTTAATGGGCCAAAAATGATAGAAATGGAATAATTAAAACTTTAGCAGAACTAATAAATCATTTCTTATTGAGAACTAGTGAATAGTGACTTTAGTTTGTATTATGCCAGGAAAGGCCTAGGATGTGCCTGGATAGACCTAAAAATAGCATACCAAGTATGTAAAAATTCCAAATAATCTAATGGTAAAAGAATTATAATTTTTTTAGGTCATTTTATATTTATTTGCAATTTCTTAATTACACAAATGAATAGTTGACTTAATTTCCTTATGAGTTTTGACCTAAGATTTTATGGGTCCCCTAATTAGGACTTTTGAGAATTTTATGCACTAAAAGCATGAATTTTAGAGGCCTTGAATAATTAATTTGAATTTTTGTAGTGTAAAATAAAAATTAGGTTAATACAGACTATCGGTTTAACATATGGCATGATCCGGGCTGTCCATGGGTTTAATATAAAAGGTATCATATGTGTGTGGGGTCTTATGTGCTAACCCACTTCATCTCACTCCTCCTCCCCCTTTAGTCATCACCTTCTCTCTCTTTTATCTCTATTTCTTTTTCTTCATATTTCCTTGAAAAGTGAGCTAAATCACAAAAATTTTATACCCGTTTTGCCTCTATAGTCTCTTGAAGCTAAATCCACTTATATATTTCAAGGAAATCATGACATCGGTAGTATACTTGAAACTAGTTTGTAAACTAGCAGGCAAATCAATTCGAACTTTGGAATGGAAAAAATATAAAATGATAAAAAAATAAATTATTAAAATGATAAATAATAATAACAATAAATAATAATAATAATAATAATAATAATAATAATAATAATAATGAAATAGTAGATAGTAACATTAAGTGGGCCTAAGTATGATTAAATTAATTGGGGTGGCCATAGTATGTTGAGGGAATGGGACTAGCCTTTAGAACCGAGCCAATAGGTTGGTAGAATTTGATAAAAGATTTTGTTGCAAGAATAAAAAAGGAAAAAAAGGGCGTTATCTGGAAAAAAGAGAAAAGGAGAAGAAACAAAAACAACGAATGCAAACTAGTAAAATAGAGGTGAAGGCTAAATTAGCAAGAAATTAGAGAAGCTTAAGAGAGAAAGGGCAACTATGGAATAGATTGGAAGAAGGCAGTGGTTTATATATTACATGCAATGGATTGCATCTACAAATCAGTTACTTAGGGAGGAGTGGGTGCCTTTGTAACAATATTGATAGTGCTAGCAGGAGGTAAGCTCATTCTATCTTATTTTAGATTTAATAACGAGTGTAATATGGAAAAGGAAGTGTTAAACAGTAGGTAAGATGGATCACTTGCTACTGTAGTGCCATGGCACAACAGTTGGCTCATGATAATGTCACTATTATTATTGTCTAGTGTGCATAGTGGGCAAGCAAATCTCATACTCCCTTTATACCATGGAAACTTATTGACAACTAAGTAGTTTTTGGGAAAAAAAAGACAAGTTATGCTATTATTACAATAGATAGATACCATCTCTAAAACTATCATACATAAACAATAGAAAGACTTGTTAATCTAAAGTAAATTTTACACAGTTATGATTTTAGTAGCGTAAGAGTGGGCTGTTGTGGGCATGCAATAAAGAAATTGGATGGTTAAGGGTTGAATAATAAGGAAAATGAACTATAGAGCTATCACAAATTAGAAGGTTGGTTAATTTGTTGCTACTAATAGCAATTGCAGATGCTGCTACAAATATGGACCCTATAAATAGTTCTAACACCAAATAATGTTGTATGGTATAAGTAATAGAGAGAATATTAATGGGAGAGAGGTATAAAAATGAAATATCAAGAAGGTGGAACACTAAAAATGAATAATTCAAAATTTTAATATTTGCTACTATGTAGAAATAAGTATGAGAGAATAAAATTTAAGAAACAGCTTTATCTTGTAGGAACCGAAGGTGATGGTGAGCTAGAGCCAAGTATGGACAAAGAAAAGGAAAAGAGGTAAGTGAAACAAAAACAAATTACATAAGCTCAAGTATGTACTGCCTTATCTCTAAATCTCCCTAAACATATTCATTTCTTAAGCTAATTAATTTTTATTGATCTTAATGAAATATGTCCTTACATTGAAATTTGTGCTTTATAAACTTGAGACCTTACAAGTACTCATAGTATAGCACTAAGTAGGTTCCCATAAATATGTAATATGTCATGCTAAGATTATAGACCAAATAATATACTCATGGTACAAATAACTAAGACTCATGTATAGATATAGATAGCATTTTGGGTACTATAGTTAGATCAATTGTGCACTTATGAAGTTTGTTATAAGTTGCTAGAGAATAAATAGAACAAGAAGAGGGAAATAGAGGAGTAAAGTATAAGATGTAAATAGGAATCTAGTGATATGTATAAATGATTCTAGTTTTTTGGACTAAGATATTTTACTTAGGAAAGGACCTCTCATGTCAGGAGCTAATCAATATTACCAACCATAAGAGTAATAATGTACTATCTATACTAAACTCCTCCCAACCAAGCATCTTTAAATGGACACCAAGTAAAGTATAGGCAAATTGAGCATCTAACTAGATCTGAAGAATAATTTTTAAACCTAACTCCATGAAGCACTAGGCATAATTAGTCAATTGTCATTGAGTGCAAAGTAAGTTATTGCTATTAAAGAACTACATTCTAGTACCTTACTAAAACATGTTTTAATAGCAAACATATTTTATGAATTCAAGTGAACTATGTATCTATTATTATGAATTGAATCACACATACACTTAGACGGTTGTGTACAAGTAGCATGTTAACATTAGTCATACTTAATCCATGCATTATAGTATTTATATGTTAATTTTGATGCATACATAGTTTGCATGATATTGTAAATGTATACATTAAGATAGATAAATACTACTACAAGTTAAGACTTGTTAATAACGGATGGGTAAAGCATGCTCAAGAATAATAAAACTTAAAGTAGGAATAAGAAAAAAATCAGAGTGGGATATGACCTTCTCAAATACCAGATAAACAAAAATAATAGGTAATTTGGATGGCACTTCTCTAATTTTTTAATTTATTACTTATGACATTACTCGAAAGTTATTTAAGTAAAACCCAAGTCAAGTAAACTTGTTTTAAAATGCACCAAGTCTGCAAGCTCATGTATCACATGGTTATGTAATAGGTTGATCATAGTTGTATGGGAAGGGTAGCAGCATTAGGCACACTCTATTATCAAGTTACACAATAGCTCATAATATGGTTCACACTATATAGTATATAGATGCACTAGTCAAACTCGAAGCACTAAGTATAACATTCTTAGTTACTAATGAATAAGTGAATTTATATTAAGAATAAGAATAAAAATTAACCAGATATACTTATTGAACAGAAGAGGATAAACTAACTTTATATGTAGATAAAGAAATCTTTTAGTACTGCACCTTTTTTGACATAATATAGTTAAATAGCTAGTCTTGAAGTTTGTATCTAATACAATTAAACCTATAGCCATAAAGAATGTATACAATAGTAGAACTTTATTTGTTATAATACAGATATGATTTAGGTAACTATAATGTACTCTTCATATGAACTACATAGGTTATAATAGACTTAATGCATGTATGCTATATTATGATTTCTAGAACCAGTTTGAAGTCAATGTCTTGGTAAGAAAATCATATAAAGAAAATTAATAGCTTAATAATGGAAACACAACCTTTTTATGTATTAATGAACCTAATATTTTTAAAGAGTTAATCAACCACCTAGAGCTAGGGGATAAACCTTAAAGAATCCAAGCTAGGGTAGCTTTGGCATGCCAAAGAGGGATTTTATGCAGATCTACAATAGTTACAACTTAGCACTAGTGCCATATCATATATTTATTAGTTTATCAGTTATCAACTAAGTAGTGGTAGGGCAATGGGCAAACCCATCCTTGTCATTAATTTATTAGCTTATTAGTTTCATCAACTTATCAGTTATTAGCTCGTTTACCCTTCCTCAGGGTTATTCTAGGAGTGTGTTACCTATAACCCTAGACAGTCTAAACTAATTACATTATTAACAAAAACAAATAAGTTTAAATTAAAAGGTGCATAAGTATAAAAAATAAACTATATTACTATGAGACATAATGGCAATTAGTAATAGCAAATTGAATTGTAGCTATATAATTAGATGTCTATTAAACATTATAAGCAAACCATAATTCGAATTAACATATGGTTAAAGCATGCCTAAGATGCATTTTCATCATATTTTATTATATTTACATGCTTCACATTACATCTTTATCAAATTAAATAGACCTAGTTGCGATGTATGCATGACATGGTAAGTTAAACCTATTAAACTAGTTGGCATACTTTTCATTGTAAGAGTTTCGTGCTAGCATAGAACTTAGTCTGTAGGTGTTGGGTAAGTTTTATCAATAATATCCTTATCCTTTCTTCTTTTAAGTAGATTAATTTATATTAAATTTGATTAATATACCATGAGATGTGGACATACTAGAGTACTACTGAGTGTATTTGCTCGGCACATTTGTTTTTGCCTCGCGCAAGATATAGAAATTGGAAAATAACAAATAGCTGTATGATTTGAACCAAGAGTGTAGAAACAAACATCAAAGTTTCAAGCTGTTAGAAGTCTTAATTGTTTAAAGAGTTCTTTCCCTTTTTGTGCTAATATCTAGTGTGTAGAAAGGCATGTAAAGACTATATATAGAAATGAGATGAATAACTACATGTATTGCAATTAGGTTACATATGTAAACAAACATAAATGTATTTTTTACTTGGAATGTAGTACATGGTAAGCTCATATGCATCGAGATGTTTAGATGTGACTAGATTAAAATAAAACAACTTTATGACATCAAGTGAATAGTGGTTGGTACCAGATAGGGTAAGTCTTGATTGACATTATCCTTCGAGGAAGAGCTTTTAGTTATGTCCTTTAATCATTAACAAGTGCAAGAATTAAGATATTGAAATGCTTTTTGACTAGTTGTTAAGCTATTTTTGTTCTCTATAACTTTTTCCTAAGAGGTGGACATTTTGTGTCATTTACAAAGAATGAGGTTTTAAAAGTTTTCCTTTAATTGAATCAAAGCTCTTTAGGCTTAACTACATCATAATATTCCTCTTATTAGGTTTTATTTATGTTTGTAGTTGGGGGTATTACAATTGTGGTATCAAAGCAGGTTTTATAGTTCTAGGATTGTAGTGTCTGTATATGCTAGTCTATCTAAAGGTATGCTTTGATCTTGATGCTTGTGCTTTTTTGGTCAATTTTTTTTATAGATATAAGAGGATGTTAAAAAATTTACCTTAGGCCCATATGAAAAATAGCAAAAAGGGTGGAGAAGGAAACAGAATCTTTTTCCAGTGTTGTTGTAGTAATA
>CANXYI011198512.1:0-10042 GCA_948208565.1 Hura crepitans
TTATGAGCACATTCTCACCTTCGTACCTTCGTCAATTACAAGTCACTTTACAACTTGTCACTATTCATTTAGTCATTTCTATGACCTCAATTCTCAATTCATCATCATCATACATTCCATCTCATTTTCATCACCATCACAGATCATTGTTTTCCAAAATTTTAAATCTTAATATGATTGTTATTACTATTACTCAATGTTACATTTACTTGTATTATTTCACTCCATTCATGTTTATCTAGTTAGCCATTTCATGCCTTACTCTAGTTACCATTAATTATCACTTATACATGTATGGACATACTTTCAAGCATAACCTAATTTAAGTCATGTCATGCTTTATTACTAACTATTATTTTCCTTTATGCATTTCACTTTATAACCATTTTCCATACTCACATTTTAGCCTAATTACATTACCAAAATCTCACTAAGTATACTTACACAACAATATGCCTTTCATGCACACCATTTAGCCATACCACCAGCACATATATGCACATGCATTTCTCACATACTAATCACACACGTAAGCTTTTTATAATCATATTAACATGCTCATATAAGCATTATGCCTTAACATGCACACATAAACCCAAACTTACACTTCCATACACACTTTTGCACACACATACATGCACACACATGTCAACACACATATATTACATCAAATTTACATACCTAGGGTGTGAAAAACCCCTTTTTCACCACTTTAACCCTTTAATTGCCTTTTCTCACCAAGATCTCCTTCTTTTCCTACAAATATATTCATTCTAGGGTTTATAAAATTCGTAAAAATTCTACATAGCTTTAAATCAAGATTTAATTACATGGATATTCTTAAAATACTTAGAACTACCAAAAACAAAAATAAAAAAATGGCATGAAAAGCCTTACACAAAAAAATGGCACTATTCACCCCTTGTGTATATCTCACTTTCTAGCCCTTTTTCTTAATTCTGTCACTTAGAATGGCTTCAAGAGATCATGGAGGCTAAGAACCATATAATATTTATAGGGCTTGGATATGTATGGAGAGAGAAATGGAAGAAAAATGATGGAGGGGGTTAGGGCAATAATGGCATCGGCTATTTGAGGAGAAGGAAAATGGCTCACTTGGCACATATGACACCCCCTACATGTGCCAAGGCTTTTATATTAAACGATGGATGGCTCATATCGCACTATGTGGTGATCCAACGGCCTGTTTTAACTTGATTTTCTTTTAAACTTCAAAAATTCAAAATAATTTCTTTAGACCTCTAAAAATCATGATTTTAGTGCCAAAAATTCTTGATAAAGCCTATTAAGGGCCCTATAAAATCTCATATCAAAACTCCTTTGGGAACTAGTGTTACTATTCACTTATGTAATTAAGAAATTCCAAATAAATATCAAATGACCTTAGAATATTGAAATTTCTTCACCAATAGACTCACTGGAATTTTTGAGCTTTAGAGTATGATATTTTTGGGTCCATTCGGGCATATCCTAAAGCTATCCTAGCTCAAACTCAATTAAGGTTACTATTCACTAGTTCTTAGCCTAAAATGATTTATTGGTTCTGCTAAAAGTTTTAATTAATTCATTTTCATCATTTTCTAGCCCATCAGAGTTTTATGACTAGTACTTCCCCTTCTAGCCATTATATGGTGCCCCAGCATCCTAGAAGATGCTATTCATACCTCGAAGATACTATTCATGAAGCTAAAATTTACAAGCATTACAACTGGGCCTTCGTGGTCCTGATGGCCTTAGTGGTCTTAGTGTCCCTATTATTTAGTATAGCTTATGTGTTTCCTTAAGTATGGACATAAGAAATGATTAATGATAAAGTTTAAGACATAAATCTAATATTTTGTAAGGTTGACATTTATTGTGTAATGATATGTTCTCGATAATGTATATACATTAAAAATATTGAGATACACACATGCATCCTGCCTTATGATTACATCTTATGTACGTTACATATATATGTATTTATTGTTGCTTTAATACATGTATAATTATGGATACGTGTACATAAATTACCTTGATCACACCACTAAGCATTCGCTTAGCGTATCACTGTTTTTGCAATGCATAAGTGAAAATTGTTGGTTTTCCATGGACTCATGCGCAGTGGAAATAAAACATCCACAGAACCCCAGCAAAGGTTGGAACATTGAAAAATTGCAAAACAAAAAATTTATATATGATGAAATCATAGAATAAGAATTTATCATAATCAGTTGGGAACAACTCTAAAGTAATCCTTAGTTGGGAACACCTCCAACATCGCAAACCATAGTGATCCTCAGTTGGGAACACCTCCAAATTAATCCACACAAGAAGTTCTTAAAAGAGAGCAACTTGAAAATTCAAGTGCTAGTAGGATTTTCAAGCAAATGAAAGAAGAAGAAGAAGAAATAGTATGTTTTCAATGGTTCTGTGCAGTAATTTCTGCTATAAAAAAAATAAGCCCATGGTGGCTGCTACAATAAGGCTTATTTATATCATAAATAAACCCTATTTAGGTCAAATTTTAACACTTAAAATCTGCCCTAAGTCAGACTAGAATGGACCTATGAATTGGGCCCTTTTCTATCCTATGCGCATAAGCCTTTTAATAAACTTATATGCAATCGATTTTGGCCCCACTTTCATTAATCCTATATTGCACTCCTAGGCCCTATTTAGATTAATAATTACTCTAATTCAAGGCCTTTTAAACCTTTTAAAAGCCCATAAAAAATTAAATGGATGAATAATTAAAATTTGGACTCAACAAGGCCTAAGTCTAAAAACCCTGATTTTTTAAAAAACCCTAATTTTTTGGACTTTTCATTTGCAAGTGGTCCCTAAACCCATTTGCTCATTTCTTCTTCTTAATTCATCTTCCAATGACATCTCATATTATTAGAACATTAATCCAATTGAATCTTCCTCAAACTCCTTTTATGTGTCTGATGATATGGGCTTCCAAAATAGCTTGGCAGTATATAATGAATTAAGGTCCTAGTCTAACTAGGACTCTATAGATTTAATCTTATTGAATTAATATCAATTCACTAATTGATATATCGCTTATATACAAGTTAAGAGAGGCATCTAGCCATGCATTATGACTACCTAAGTGCTGAAAAGTCAAGTGGTTTGACTTAACCCTTCCATATACAATTATAGTGTAATAAACTCCTTTCACCATCTTTTATCCCATCCAATTTAGAGTATCGACTTATGTCAACTCAAAGCTTAACTAAGCATGTCTAATTAAGCCTTGGACATATTGTTCTAATAATTTCACCTTTATTCCAAAAATGCCCTTTGTGAATCCCATTCACATATGGCATCTTACTTTGGCCAAAGTTTCCTAAATAAAGATTACTCATCAAAATTGTGAGAAAAACTCCCCATTATAATCTAGGGTGGCAAATCCTTTGTTGATTACTAACCTATCTTCAAATATGTCATGCCATACCCAAGCACCTTGCTATGTATACTTCTTGTTCAAAGTAAAAGCTTTGGAGTCAAAGTATGTCACTCCATATTTAAGATAGTTAGTGATCTCAAGTCTAAGGATGCTTACACCACTAATATGATAAGATACTTTCATTGACATAGATTAAGTATCCATGTGAAGATTTCATGGTGGGTCTCTGATGTACTTACTTCCTAAGTAAGCATCCATATATTAACTCCAAGCATCTCGATGCTTACAGCTTGTTAGAACTACTACTTGATCTAATTAAAAAGTATAACATGTGCTGATCTATCCATATTAATAATGTTCCATCTTGTTAATACTATGATCAAGGATATTTAGGTATATCACATTTGCATGCAATAAGAATCTCACATCATGAACACTTAATCATTTCCTCTACACTGAGATTTTATACCATGGACTTTATAACATGATTTAAGACATTGCAAATAATTATAAGTAATATATAAAAGTACCATGATATAAAGAGAAGTGCCTTTTACATTAATTCGCAAGGTTTAAACACATGAATATAACCCTATTACATAAGCTCTAGGGCATACGTCTAACAAAAATGATTGATTAAGTTAAAGCCTCAGTGTAGCCAGAAGATCAAGAGAAGGCTTTTCTTTTGGTATTTTGTTATGTATGTAAATTATGTGATGTGCATAGGCTATAGGCACTCATATGATGCATTGTGGGAATTTGAGCCTAAATTGTAATATTAACATATTTTAAAGTTTTTGAGTATTTTGTAATCGAGTTTAAAGATGTTTAAGATATTTTAACTTGTATGATATCTCTTTCTTGAGATTGATTGATATTTTTGGGATTATGGTTGTTTGGAGTGATAAGAGGATTATAGATGTGAAGGATTCAGAATGTTGTGTTATAAAAATGTTTTTCTTTATCTTAGTTATTATTTATATTAGAAAAAATGTCTTAGTATAGCTATTATATTGCTAAATTTTTGACACGAGGATTTCCCAATTTTATTTTCATACAATAAAAAGTTTTTGATAATTCACATTTTTATAACTTTTAATGTTTACTAAAGGGGTTTTAAACTAAGTCTTTTATAAATTAAGGTTATGTTAGTTCAAATGACGTGTGACACCCCTTACCCAATCCAAACATTAGTTGGTCGCAGAGCCAGACTAAGGTGTGCATGCACATAGAGATATCCAAATTCGATCTTTATGTTATTTGTTATAAAACATTTTCTTCAAAAATATTACATGTGAAAATATGGGTTTTCAAAAACTTTTTCAAATAAGGTTACATATTCATAAAAATTGGGAATCCTTGTGCCAAAATTTTAGTAGTATGATGGTTGTATTAGGCACTATCCCAAATTTTTGAATAGTAACCTATATAAGAAAATACACTTCTATAATCATTCACAAACTTCTATAACATCCATGTGATCCTAGTCACCCTATAGGACACATACGAAATCACAAGATATCTCATTCTCAAGAAGAGATATCATACAACAAAACACATAATTTAATAGCTTCTAAAGGTTTACAAACTTTGAAATCCAAAATAGAACCTTTAAATACAATTTAGACCCGTTCCTATACTTTTACCACATTTGAGTGCTACCTATACATCACATACTATATACAATAACAATCTTTACCAAAAGATTGGCCTTCTCTTGATAATTCTTGATGTCTTGAGGCTTGAGAATCAAAAATTCTTCTTACCTACACATTGTAAACAAATGACACGCTAAGCCAATGCTTAGTGGTGTAATCAAAACAACATGTGCTTATAAACATTTTAACATACTATATACATATACAATTCATTTCCCTGCATAACTAACCCATATATTTCATAATACTTAAACACAATGGTGATATGCCATGTTCATACCGAAAGGTATACATCATGCATAATGACATCTAATCACACCTATATGGCAAACAAGCATTTACAACCCATAACTTATCAAACAGAGCAATTATCAATTATACAAGCACTTAATTGTCATTTTAACATACATGACATACATTATAGGTTGATTTAAATATTTGCCATATTAATTTAAACTTATTTTAGATAACCCTAAACCTATGGATAACAGGATCAAAAAATGTGTAATGGCCCACATTTTAGACCTTTTAATAGCTACACCAGTGTTACAGTGGCCCTTACGAAACCTTTCAGCTGCTGCACCCATATATAATTATGCAATGGTCCCTACAAAACCTTACGGCAGATAAATTCCAAAACCTTAATATAAATCCATAGGTTATACTAAAACTGAACCCTTGGATCATCATCTAGGTATAAAAGTGCCCTAGCAGTTGCTATATCCCTTAGTTGATTGATCAACCTATCCATTTCTAAGCTATTGCATCTCATGGGCTAAAACTAATATGTTTTAGTTTCACCTTATTAAGCAAGCTTAAATAGCTTTCAATTTACTTATTTTAGCCATTGAATAACTAAAACTGATTAATTTAATTAAAAACATCATTTTAATGATCACACATGTTTTAACAAATGTTTATGCCATATTTGTGCTGTACATACATCCAAACACCAATTCATCCCATTTATGGATTTTCAATATTCATTATTTATACATACATTCATTTGAGGTCATATATTCATTTAAGACACTTTATGGCTTAATGTTCATGAATTTTCTCATAATATGGCATACTTAGTTTTAAAAACACTTTTAAACTCAATTTTAGGTTAGAACATATTTTCAGTTCTAAACCTCATTTCTTTATGATAATAATCATGTTCTTAATCAAATATAACGAATATAACATGTATGCACTTAAATTCTCAGAATTCATATATTAGCTTGTATATGCACTATTACAGTGCCATTCGGCCATACATGTCCATATAAGAATATTTCATGTTCATTAACATACATACTACATAGCTATGTTCCATAACACAAACATATTTAATTAAAGCTCATGGAACTAAAATTATAAGTCCGATGCCCATACATGCCATTCTACCATAAGGCATTACATACCATTATTCATTATTTGACTAATGACAACATACAACACACATAAGGTTTGTATTTCAAGTCATTCGACCATCCATAATGCAAGACCACAATTAACATATAAACCCCATTTAACACCCAACAATGCTTCATTTTATCATAATCCATGATTTAAACTCAATGCCATGCATTAGTTTATCATTCTTATGATACACATACATATAGCACATTTATGCATATATTAAAGCAATTCAAGCAAAAATAACCACACTCACATGTGGCACGATGTTTCATTTGGTTAACAGACATTAAATGGTCTCAAATGACCAACAACTAATATAAATAATGCAAGGCACGTTAGACATGCCTATAAACTTGAGTGGAGATCATATGTGCACAATTTAAAGGTATTTCCATATTATTCCAATTTATACTAACTAAGCTC
Source organism: Hura crepitans (assembly GCA_948208565.1). Classification (NCBI taxonomy): domain Eukaryota; kingdom Viridiplantae; phylum Streptophyta; class Magnoliopsida; order Malpighiales; family Euphorbiaceae; genus Hura; species Hura crepitans. The sequence goes on from CANXYI011198512.1 coordinate 6,904, forward strand.
ATTTCGAGCATGTATCATCTCTAATGCATTCTCTTTCTTCCATTCACTTATAAATGTGTCAAAAATATCAACCTACTTCAATTTATGCTTAATTAGGCCAAATTGCTACACTTAGCCATTCAACCCCAAATTAATCCATATTAGGCATTTTAGGCACAACAATCACATTACGCATATTTATTTGAACCTAATAAATTCTCATTATTCTAAATATATTAACATATATAACATAAGCCATATAACTCATAAAATGCATCATAATAATGGCATAACACATTTATTAGCATTTATGACATAATAGGCACATTATCAAATTTATTGATTATAATTAAAATTGCACATTCTATTTCAATTACACATGCTGAGGTGGTTTAAAGGGAACCCTGAGGCATGCCTACATCTTTGCTTTGCCCTTATCTCAGTTTAATTTAAAAACCCCCTAACATAAACTAAGAAAAACTTTAAAATTTTGATATAAATCAATTAGTGCTTTAAAAATAAATCTAAAACTATAGAACCTTTCTTGGGCACCCTTAAAACCTAAGAAAAATGACCAAAGTTAGAAAATCTTACCCGAACCAAAATGTGTCACTATTCATGAGATCGAAAAATCAGGGATTCTGGGCAATTCCCATTAGATATCTCACTTTTTAAGAGCATCTAATAGTGTGGAGGTTCCATAAAATCATTTGAGTGGAGGACATGAGGCTTTAATGGAGGTGTAAGTAAGGAAAATGGAGGAGGACAAAGAAGAGAAGCTGTCGACTTCTTTAAGCGAGGAGGAGAGAGGGAGATGATGAAATAAAAAGTTGACTTTTTTTTTCTTTTTCATTTTGACTATTTATACTTTTCGTAATTTATTTTTATTTTATCTTTCTCTCCTTTTTCTCCCATTTTCTTTCTCTTTCCATACCCAATTAATTGCCATTTTTATTGAATAAATTCACTTTTATTATGCCTTACACTCCTATAAAAATTAGAGCTCAAAAAACGAGAAAAACTTATTAAATATGTTATTTTTCATGTTAGTTGATCTTCAAAAAATTACTTCCTGATATCTAAAAATTCTAATTTCACTACTATTAGACTAGTTATAATTTTTAAGTATCAGGTCATAAAAATTTCAAAATTTTCTTTGCAACTTTGAAAATAATTTACGATTCAACTTTGCCTTGGTCACTATTCTTAAGATACTACTGTAAAAACTTTCTTAGCATTTTTAACCACTCAAATGACTATTGATTAATCTCAAAGTTTGCCTAAAATTATTTTATGATTAATACTTTCATCTGGTGCTTTTAATGCATCCTAAGTCTTGGAAACACTATTCATCCCAGGAAAAGTACTATTCATAAATGTTTGGATTTTTAGGGCATTATATTTTTTCCCCTCTTAAGTAAATGTCATCCTCGATATTAAATCATTACCTGGTTCAAATAACTGTGGGTATTATTCCTTTATTTGAGCTTCTTCCACCCTATGGTGTTTTCAGAGAACCTTTACCAAGGGTACGATTTTATTATACAGTTCCTTCACCTCTCTATTTAGAATCCTCACAAGTTCTTCTTTATAAGATAGGTTGGGATTAACCTCGATCTCCTACATGGTTATCACATGCATGGGATTTGATCTATATCTTTTGAGCATAGAAACATGAAAGACATCATGGATCTGCTGTAATTTTAGAGGTAAAGCTAGTTTATAGGCTACTAGTCCCACACATTATATGATTTGTATGGGCTAATAAACTTAGGACTCAACTTCCCTTTCTTCCTAAATCATAGAACCTTTTTCCAAGGTGAAATCTTGAGAAAAACCTTATCTCCCACTTCATATTCCACCTCTTTTCTTTTTAAGTCTGCATAGGACTTCTATCTATCAAAAGTTGCCTTTAACCTCTTTCTGATGATTTTCACCTTTTCTTCTATATCTTGTATTAAGTTTGGCCCCATAAGCTTAGTTTCACTGAGCTCTTTCCAACACAAAGGTGTTATGAACTTTCTATCGTATAAGGCCTCATAAAGAGCTATGCCCAAACTTGTTTAATAACTGTTATTATAGGCAAATTCAGCTAAGGACAAATATCAGTCCCAATTTCCCTTAAACTCCAATACACAACCCCTTAACATATCCTTAAGAATTGGATGACTCTGTTGGATTGTTCGTCAGTCTATGAATGAAATGTTATACTAAAACTCAACCGAGTACCCAAGGTATTATAAAGTTTCTTCTAAAACCTTGATGTAAACCTTAAATCCTAATCTAATTTAATTAAAGATGGCACTCTATGCAATCTAACTATCTCATCCACATAAAGCTTTTCTAGTTTCTCTAAGGAGTAGTTTACTCTCACTAGTGTAAAATGAGCAGTCTTGGTGAACTGATCCATAACCACCCAAACTAAATCACATCTACTCCTTATCATAGGTAGCTTAACCATGAAATCTATTATGACTCTATCCCATTTCCATTCTGGAATTGGTATAGGATGAAGCAATTTAGAAGGAACCTAATACTCTGCCTTTACCTATTGACAAGTAAGGCACTTGGTTACATATTCTGACACATCCCTCTTCATGCCTAGCCATCAATAAGCAAGCTTCAAATCTTAATACAAAAGCTTCAAATCTTGATACATTTTAGTGCTACTAGATGCACTGCATAAAGAGTATTATGAGCTTCTTATAGAATTTGCTTCTTTAACTCCTCCACATCTAGCATACAAATTCTATCATGATAATACAAATAGCCATCTCCTTTAATCTCATATTCTATTGGCTTCCCCTTTTAGATAGCACTTATAACACTTATCAATCTATGGTCATCACTTTGACACTCTTTCACTTGCTTTAATCTTACTGGGATCAACTCAAATACCATTAGCTGATGTTATGTGTCCTAAGAAATACAGTACACTCAACCAAAACTCACACTTGGTGAGCTTGGCATAGAGTTTTTCTTCTCTCGGAATCTAAAAAACTATTCTCAAATGTTGTTTATGCTTTTCCTTGTTTTTTGAGTAGACCAAAATGTCATTTATAAAGGCTACCACAAAATGATCAAGGTAAGGTCTAAAGACTCTATTCATTAATTCCATAAATGTTGTATGAGTATTGGTAATCCCAAAAAGCATTACCAA
>CANXYI011198545.1:0-13374 GCA_948208565.1 Hura crepitans
TGAATTGGACGATTATGGATATTTGGTCCTGGATTTGTGAGCTTCCTGACTCGGGCGACTGGACCGAATCAGACTCACCACACATCTTCGAACTCGTCAGCACCAAACTTAGTGGAGACGACTCAACTCATGCAATACAGCTCAGAGCAGAAAGAACAGCTGGGTCTAATTCGGAGGCCTTAGTGACCTTCTCTATATGCTTAAAAGGTCTTCACTCTCCTGCTGTAAAGACAATCTGGGTTTCTGACACGTGTCCATTTAACTCAGAGAAACCCTTCCTTCCTCTACTACTTCAGCTTCTTCAAGAAATCATCACCCGTTCACCCATGGCGCAGACCAGTACTTGCCCACGTTCACAGCTTCAAAAACTCAAACCCGAGCCTATATCTTGGATCATGGACAGTCATTCACCTGAATCGTTTTCAAGTTTCTTCAACTTAGTTTTCCTCGTAAGGTTGTTTTGGATCTGTGTATGTGATGCACCAAGTGAAATTGGGTTCCTGTACTTTGAGTCTTTGTTGGGTCCTAATCTTGAAGTCATGAAATGCGAACAAGCTCCTGCTTTGCGTACCTTTTTGGTTACAGTAGGTGTCGATGCTGAGCTTTGTTTTATGCGCACCCTTGGATATATGTTAACAAAATGGCTTATCTTAAGGGAGGTTGGCGTAGGGTTACGGGCTTTAGCGCCTCTTTTGGGTCATCAAGTGAAGTTTTCTTATGCTACGGAGGCCCATGGATTTTGGGCTTTGAAAGCTTATGCACCTATCCTGGCTATGGATGTTACTACTTGTACCAGACATAGCAAGTTTCCTGTTATTGAAGCTAGGGATTCAGTGCTAAAGTATGCCTTGGCACACCAGCAGCTAGAGGCGATATTACAGTTCGAATATTCGGTTACTTTTTACGAAGGGTACATCCGGGTTATTGCGCGTGTCGATAATCTAAGATTTCATGTGGTAAAATTAGGGTTTAATAAAAAAGATGACGTGGATTATAATAAGGAGAGGCATTTCGTGTCTAGGGCTCGAATTTGGATCGGGCCAGAAGTTGGAGCTACTTATGTGACTGGATTAAGCTTGGGCCGGTCCACCGATAATGGAGAGAGAGAAGTGGAAATCCAAAGAGCTGTCAAAGGGAATTTTGAAAACTCAAAAGCCCCAAAGCTGAAGACAAGGGCAAGAATGGGTACAAGGACAAGGATGAAAAATTGGAGGTGGGATCAGGATGCTGAAGGGAATTGTGTAATTTTCGATGCAGTTTTACATGACAATATCAATGGTCATGAAGTTGCCACGTGGAACAGTAATAGCCATGATATTGGAAATAAGCATAATGGGGGTAGAAGACCATTCACCAAAACAAGAGGGTTAGTTTTTGCTGGAGATGAGCATGGGGAGGGGGTGGAGTGGAGACTAAGCAAGGAAATGGAAGGAAGTGTATTGAAGTGGAGAATAGGAGGCCAAGTTTGGGTTAGTTTTTTGCCTTGTGAAGTCAACACTTCATATTTCGAGACTAGGAGTGTTGAATGGTGTGATGAAGTTGATTTGCCTTTAATTCCAGGTAAATAATTACTTTAATTGGGGAAAGACAACCGAGTACCGCAATGCTTTAATTATGTAGGTATTGTAATAGACTAGAATTAAGCTAAGAGAAGTGGTTCATTCCTGTATGACAAACTATAACAGTTCAGTTCCAAAACGAAAATGTACCTCTCTATGTAGTAAAGTTCGTATAAATTGTATGTGTGAACAGGCTTCTTTTATACAATTCGATTTCTCGCATACCTGCGAAAATCCGTCATCATCCCATGTTACAGCGGCCTTACATTTAGATATTAAATTTAGTTTGGAAGGGAGGGAAAAGAAAAAAAAAAACAAAAAAAAGGAATTCAAGACATCATACTACAAAAAAAGGATAATTCACCTTTAGAACCAGTGATTACATCATTTACCTATATTGAAGTATTTCAGCAGAATTCAGTTTCGTAAACAAATGAACAAATTAACACCGGTGTAACTGTAACAGCTATTAATACGATAATTTTGTGGTGTTTATGTTCGGACATCATTCATGGTACTAACATATATTTAAAACATCATTCAGTTTTATAAAGATATATCACATTACAAAATCTCTCTGCAAAACGAACTGGTATGATGATTTATCCTTTGACAAAAGAATGAACATGTGCTGCTGTGGAAGCTATATATGTATAAAGCTACTGTTGCATCCTGGAATGACATTGAATGCCTGACTATTTGGGAGCTAGTCTGATTGGGCAGATCGAGAATGCAATACATCGAGCTGCTTTTGCCAGCATGAAACGTTCGCTTTCTGTCAATGGCCTCTCAATCACCTTCACAATGTTGGCGTCCTAATTTTGGATTAAACGAGTTAGAAAGGCAGCACTGCACTTTAAATATACCACAAAAACATCTATTTATATCACTTTCCTCAGTCGCGCCTTTGTTCCTCCCATTACCCATGTGGTTCAAAGGAGCACAAAATCAACCAATTTAATGACAAATGAAAGGAATTTCCATAATAATGTTATTGCATTTTCTGGATAAACTAAAATCATCTGGGATTTAGGCAACATAGATCAGGTTAGAAGGAACTTGGCAGTCCAAATAAAAGTTGAAACTGCAAGTATATCACATTTGCAAGTTCTAGACAGGCATTATAACAACCTTGATATGTAGCAGATAGATAGATAGATAGATGAAAACTGCTCAACTCCATGCGATATAATCTTGACAACGGAAGAAAAATAGGAGTGACAACACAGACAGTCTATAAACAGTCCTTGCTAAGAAGTAATATTCTTCAACTAACCAAAATATCTCAAGTAGTTATCAAAAGAAGAATCTGGGTTTTCAGATTGATATGCCAATTTCTTCCTTCCTTCCTTATATATAAATAGATATATCAGAGATGACAGCTTAGGAGGTGTAATACAACCAGAAAATACAGCATCTTGGATTTTGAACACCAGAAAAAGGATATTTAGGAACCACATATTTCAGGTTCATATAAATAAAATAATCTTTGCTGACCTTTTTCTGCTGTTGAATAGAAGGCCTCACGCTTGCAGTATCACCAATCACAATTATATTGTTAATATTTCCCCTTTCATCCCTTTCTGTTGGTGAAGCTGTTGAATGCCGCCATTGGCCATTAACAATGTACTTATAGTAGTACCTGAAAACAAGAAAATGTGACAATTGCTTACAAACATTATGATCCTGAAAGGGAAAAAGGAAAATATTTCAAAATGTGCATCTTAGCAGATGACCAGCTATCCTACAGGGCAAAAATGTTAAATGACTAGCGATAGCCCTTGGGTAATACAATGGGTTGAGTAACACAGAGAAGGTGGTCTGATAGGAAAAGGAAAAGGAAAAAACAAAAAACAAAGCATCATGACTATTTTTCGGCAGTTGATATATTGCAAGCATTATGAGTCCAAATCCGAGGAAGAAAAAGGGGCAGATAAAGCCTGCTCCAATCATTTGACTAAACAGATAGTACACGGTAAAATCCAGGCCACAGAAGAATGAAATGTGAAAACCTCAAAAACTGCTGACAATATGGCTAAACTCACAAGGAGACTGAAGAAAAAGCTATCCATAACAGACTAATATAGAAAATTTGAATTAATCACCAAAATATTCCTCAGAACTCGGGAGCAATTAAGAACTGATTACTAGAACAGATGATTGGTTTAACTTCCAGAAAGGAAATCCAATTATTAAAGAATGGTATCAATTTCACAATAATAAGCTTAAGAATATTGAAAAGACACTAAAAACCTCAATTGTAGTATGAAAAGTCCAGAAAGACCAAATTAGCAGACCACAATTTTTTCAATAGAACTAGTCAAGAGTAAAAAGCCCCAGTTGCACGTGTCAGATGTTTGGTTCCAAACAGCAACTGCAGCCATATTACAAGAGCTTAACAATTCTTAACACAACCTTTTGACCATTCAAAAAACATTTTTGGAACCTCAAAATTTCTTGGGCAGCACTTACTTTCCTTGGGGAAGTCTAACTTCAATTTCATATCTTGGACCACCCATGTGACTTGCCTTCATTGGTTCTTTCCAGTTCCCAGTAAAATCTCCAACCAGGGATACATCTTCTCCCTCCATGCAAACAAACAAAAGAAGCGGTTCAACATTAATTACTGAATTTCATACACATTTCAAACTTCTTGATAAATAATCCAATTTCAGTATCACAAAAAGAAACAAACACTTGCATGGTTACCTCTTGACCTATCCAAACAAAAGTTACAGCATGTGTAGCTGGTCCATCATGTCTGCCACCTTCCACCATAGCTATAAGATCCCATGTAGCCCAAGCAATTGCTGATCTGCCATTAAAAATCAATATATTACATGCTTTTTATATGCATCATTTAGGAAGAAAATTTAATCTTCAAGTATAACTCTTCTATGGAAATTATGGGAACAGTATTTATTCTGTCAACTGTAAAGAGTCAATTTGCAATTACTGTATCCAATTATGTATTTGGGGTTTAGGATCTTATATCCCATTCCCGCTATGGAAGAACTGGGTTAGTAATCCTTGAATTCAAATTGGTTTCCCTCGACTAAGGGGAGTTCAAAGAAAAAGAAGCAAAAAAAAAAAGGGAGAAAAGGTTACAAAACTCTAGAAGCTAAAGAAGGGGGCAATATGAGTAACCACAAGAAGACGTGTATTGACATAATATGCACAGAGGCAGACACTTAAGATGAAACTAACATTCTCAACATTCAGTTTTATACCTAAGCAATAGTAGGATAACAAATATGGCTGATGCACTATGTAATAACTCAACATTGGATACACAATAAACAGGGTAGAAAATAAAAACCTATCGGGCTTGCAAGAATGCAATCCAGAGACAAAATTGTATGCAGCGTGAAGGGATGTATCAGTTATCCAATGAAGATACGCAATTACACAAGCAGGAGATCGATCAAAACCAGTTGTACAGGTCACAAAAACACGATGATTCTTTTTCAACAAGCGTAATAGAAGCCCAACTGAATATGGTAATTTCTTCCTCATGTCAAAGGAATCTGCATCCCTGCAACAAAAATTACAGACAATTTACCTGCCAGCTCATTACATTACTGCATCTATTAAGATTTATCTAGTCCATGCATAAAGCATCAATTCAACTCAGCATATTCCAAATAGAACTCTTGATTTGAGGAAATTCCATCACATCATGGGGAACATTGAAGTACAGAGTATGCCAGCATATTCACCCATGCAAGCACATTTGCAAAAGAACTGTGCAGCATGGATGAAATTGAACTATCTCCAGGATCAACATTAGTGTGTTTCCTCAACAACAAAAAAATGCAGATGAAAAGCACTTACTTACCTTATAGGATAAATAATCATAAGAACATTGGATCTTCGGCATGAGTCATTTATTGTATTAGAATTGATTCCCCAGTTTTCTGACTCGATAACACTCTGGAAATTTAGTACAGCGGTAATTCCCTGTTTCAAAATAATTTAGAGTGCTGAGAATGGAACAAGGAATTGGAAATAACAATCGCCCATGCAAAGTAACTCAGAAACTGAAAAGTCATTCCAATTGATTCCATGCAAAAGGAGAAAAGAGAAATTCACAAGTTATTGTTTAAGATCTTGGAGAAGAAATGAGACATATATCTAAAAAAGTTACTATATTGTATGACAAAAGAGGCTAGCTTTGGATATCAACACAAGGGCAAAGCATGTACAAGTCATGATGGTGCATGTAACACCACAAAAATTGATATGCATACTCCAAATAACAAAGCTCACGAACATATAATCCAGACTTGTACTTTTGACTATCAACAATCATTTATAGAATCTGGATCACATTAATGACATCTTTATATTCAGATATTATTCAATCAACATCAGTATATACCACTTCGATGGCAATAGGAGCAGATACATTAGAAAAGTAGACAGAGACCAGAACTATAAATTGATAGCAGGCCTTTACAAACTCAAAGGCTGAGGTACTCACCATATTGGACAACTTTTCTACATCAGCTTCTGTTTGAATACAAGATCCAACATATATTTGCTCCGTTATCTAACAAGATGAAGCAAAGTATTAAGAAAGATTTAAATGGGGCTTAGTGCTATGAGCTGATATTGAGAAAGTCTGAAGAAAAGTTGAATATCGAACCTTACTGTAGCGCATACCAAGCCCGTGATTATAGTATAGCTCACCTTTAGCGCGATCCAAAGCTTTGATATACTCCTCCACAAGAAAGTTCCCGTGTGCCCATTCTCCATCTCCAGATTCTCCCTCAGAAAAAACACAAACAAACGGGCTCACTGGAGGACGAAGTGGATTCTCAATAGGTAAATCAAGATATCCCTTTTGATCATTCAGAATCTGCCAGCCATGGGACGATAGGAATTTTGAAGAAAATGTGACAAAACCAGAGTTACCATTTCCTTCACAAGATGGTTTCAGTTTTGATGACATGATACTTTTATTCCAAGTAGCAGAAGGAACACGTCCTCTATTGAACATTATGTCTATATCGCTCAAAAGATGTAGTTGATGAAGTGGGAAAGGAGAAAAGGGTCTCTCAAGAATCAAGCTAAAAGATCCACTCTTCTCCATCAGCATCTTCCTGAAGAAACAAAAAACTGAAAAAAATAAAAATGAAAACTTGATAAACAGGCATTAATTCTCTATGCCACCAACTAAAATAATTGAAATGTACATTACCGTAAAAGATTCAGTATCATGCATCACACTGTTGACTGGACAACAAAGATTCACTACCATGATACACATTTCCCATTATACTAATACTAAGAGAGAAAGGATATTGCACTCGACCACAGCATGTTGAACCGAAGGCCCCAATACAATTATAAGTCATTGTAACAGAATAAAACAAATATTATCAATATAAGCACAGTGCTAAACATTAACAAATTCTAGAACAATATGTAACTCTATAATACGAAACACAGGGTGTTTCTTACTGAGCATCGCCAAAATCGGTGATCTTGAAACTGCCTCCGCTGGACAAATCGGTAACCTTCTTCAAACTGTCACCTACCATTATTATCCTCGACCTCTCGGCATTTCCCTACAAATTAAAATATCTGTCAACATATCCTTAAAAATTAAGAATAAAAAGTGATGGGAAAGTAGTAAAAATACCCCTTTCTTCAGGGCATGGATAATGATTTTGCCGTCGAAAGAGAGAGCAAAACGAATACCAAAAGGTTTTTCAAGATTGACCATATATTCGTTCAGATTCATCTTAAATGACGAAATGTTATTGTCATTAGACATTGCATAAACCCTAACAGTTTTACTCTCCTTTTTGCCAACTCTATTGAGCAAGAACAGATCTCTTTCTTGGATAGCTCTGCTGCAACAAGACAGTTGCAGAGAGGACATTGTCGCGGAGAAGAGAAAATTGATGTTTTGCTTGAGAATCAAGAAGAAGATGAAGCAAGCATTTGTTAATGTCAATTAAGAATTTGATTTACAATGCATAAAGATAGAGAGATTGATGACCACGACAATGATGGAGAGAGAACACAGAGTTCAGCTAAGAATTGCTTGGCCCACGTGGCACTTTAAGGGGCCACCATACAGAGCGCCTTGAATTCAAGGGTCACATTATTTTTAGATTTTTTTTATAATTTCACATGATTTATATTTATACCGTCGGATCATTATACGGTCTTTTTAGGGGAGGATTGAAATCCAAACCCATCATACACGAGCGAAGTTCTGATCCTCCTGAAATGACTGTACCCTGCAAGTCATCCGGTCACTTGTTAACCGGAAAGCATCAAATCAATTGTTTTCTTACATAAAGCTGCCAAGCAACATATTTCTTCTCATGGACCCCACCGAGATTGCCAATGAAATAAACTGATGGTGCAAAATCGAACCGAATTTAAAAATTGAATCGAATTTATGGTTATTTTGATTTATTTGATTTTGGTTTATTCGGTTTTTAGTTTATTTGGTTTGATTTTTTGATTCGATTTTGGTTTTGATAGTGAAAAATTGAATAAAACTGAACCGACCGAACTATTAAAACGACATCATTTTGGACGTTTAAAATTATATAATTTTACCCTAAAACGACGTCGCTTTGATATTTTTATGAAAAAAATAAAAAAATATAAAAAGTTCGATTGGTTTGATTCAATTTGTTAAAAAATTCGATTGATTCGATTCGATTTTTCATATTAAATTCGATCGATTCAATTTTTATTTATAAACATTTATTCGATTTCGATTAATTTTCAAATCGAACCGATTAATGCATACGCCTAAAATAAATTATGGACCCATCTTATCAAGTTTTTTATCATAAATTTTTTTTGAAGAAACCAGATATTTTTTTTAATTTAATTTAATTTCTTCAACTTTAAACAATTTGATTTACCAGTGTTTTTCTTTTTCCTCTCAGAACACCGTTTCTTTTCTTGTTTACATATTTTTAAATATTAATTTTTTAATGAATAATTATATAATTATTAATAAATTTATATAATTTAAACTTAATATAGTTTATTTAAGTATAAACTGCATTGCAATTTTGAGAATATGAGAAAAACATACAATTTTTATAAAAAAAAAAATCAATTCCAATAATTTTAAACAATGGAAACTTTGAGAAAAATAAAAGCTTGATTTAGAAATTAATTATCATGTTAATCACAATTAATTTTTTAATTTACATATTTATTATTGCAAGGTAAATGCAGGGATAATTATACATTTATAATTTTTAATTTTTTTATCAATAGAATAAAAATAATTATATCGATGAAACAAATAAGGGTGAGAATGGTTCATTTATAATTAAAAATTGAACTGAAATATTGTAGTTCAGTTTTTCAGTTATTGGGTTAATAAGTTTTATGTAACGTCCGTAAGTCTAAGTTCTATTAATAGTATTTTCTGAGCCGAATGGTATTTTTCTGCAGTCCGGGGCACCTTCACGAGGCCAGAAAATGACGTACTGATCATAAAACTTTGACGAGCCGAAAATGGGTAAAATGAATAAATTTAAAAATTTAGCAAAACTAATAAATTATTTCGGGTTAAGAACTAGTAAATGAGAAGATAAAATGAGTTTATACCAGGATAGCCTCGGGATGTACCCGGACAGACTCAAAAATACCATACCCTGAACCTTAAAAATTTCAATTAATATGATGGAGAAAAAATTTTAATTTTCTGATATCGTTTGATATTTTTTGGAATATTTTATTAGCGAGTGAATAGTGCCAAAAAAGTTTAAAACTAAAATGAGTATTATGTGGGCCTTAGTGACACTAATTGAGGATTTTTAAAACTAAAATAAGTATTTTTAGAGATCCAAAGAATTTTCTGTAAATTTATGAAGTTTAAAAAGAAACTGAGAGAAAACGGATCGTTAGATCGCTACGTTTTGTGATATGAGTCATCCACCTACCCCTATGTAAGAGCCCACACATGTGAGGGGGCTCACATGTGTGGAACCACCCTTTCTTTCCCCTTTTCTTGTAAAAGCCAATGCCATCTTCAAGCTTTTCTCCCCTCTATTTTTGCTTTCTCTCTCCTCCCATACACACCCAAAAATCACAAAACTTACATGGATTAGACCTTTCATGATCTCTAGAGTCTAATCTAAGTGAGAAAAGTGAGGAATTGTGCTGGTAGAGGAAGAAATTCAATCTTGGTGAATAGTGTCAAAACCTTATGTAAGTGATTTTAATTCAATTTTTATTTTGTTTTAGGTAGCTTAAAGTATTCTAAGAAGAACCATGGTTTTAGATTCTCATTTGGAGCTTTGTAGCATTTTTTAGAATTTTTCTAAGCTAATATTGTGTATGTTTAGGTTCAAAGGAAGCCATTGAAGGAGAAGCTCAAGTTAGGCCTCCAAGTGGTGGAGAAAATAGTGTTTTCACACCCTAAATATGTAGAATAGAATCCAATTGAGTATGTCTTATGCTTTTGCATGAAAAATGCATGTTTATGTGCATGGAATTGCTAGATTTTGATGTTAGGCATGGTTTTGATGTAAATTAATGATATAGTTATGTTAATAGGGTCAAAATAATATGAGATGCATGACAATTGGAAAAAGAAATTAGGTGTATGTGTGTGGACATGGTATGGCCAAATGGGGTGTGTGTATGGCATTTAGAATGTAAATGTTGTATATTAAACATGCTTGAAAAAGGGGTAACAATAATGACATGTATGGTATGGAAATTAGGCAAATAATGGCCTAATTGAGCATGTAAGGTGGACTTAATTAATGACTAAGAAAATGATGTTTATATGTGTGCCATTGGTAGCATGGTTATGATACCCGGTTCATGTGATGTTATGTAAAGGATTGATGAAAGAACCATGGAGTTTGGATTGGTATATGAGATGTTATGAAAGACACAAATTTGAGAATTTACTAAATGAATAGTAACATGCTCGTAAACTGACCAAATGAATAGTAATTATTGCAACGGTTGGCAAAAATGTCATTTTGTGTGAAATATTATATGTAATGCATTTCTTGGGCATGATTGACATGAGACATAGTTAAAATAATGGTAAATATCCCAGTTAAGAAATGAATAGTGATTTAGCCCAACAGTTATGTAACACCCCCTACCCATTTCTACCTGAAATAGGCAAGGTGTGCCACTTCCTGCCAACGTCGTCCATCCTTACTTTTTCTCAGAGGCCTTTCATTTAACTTCTACCCAAATTTGACCTACTTTGACCACACATGCCCTTACTCCATTTCTGATTATTTATCCCCTTGTTACTACTTATGTTAGTCCGTTAAAACTCCTAATTGACACTGTCAGATAATTACAGAAAATCGGACAGCATAACGGCTACCCGAGTAACTAACCCTAAATAAACCTGTAGAGAAAACACTTCTAAATTTATTTTTCAATCACATCCCCCTTCAGGACCCTCTGATCCTCCATATCACAGTCAATACCACTAAGTACACATAACATATAAAACACAAGGTCCTAAACCCATCAGCACACAGTTATGCATAATCAGATTTTCATTACCATACAAAATTATACATGTATCTTAATTTAGTAATTTCAGTAAACAAACAACCTATGACCCATAATATCTCTCTATACATGAGTGCATCTATACAAAACTCAAAAAGAAAGACAAAAAGTACCAAAAGACTCGACAACAGCTACACTGGAGATGTTTGGTGCCGATCATCACTCGAGCTACAGCCTGTGCATTGTAACACCGACATGTTGAGTATAAAACTCAGTGGTGGAATAAGCCAAATAAAAAATGTCGATCATGCATACAAGCAACATGCAACATTCAATGTATATTCATATTCATCCTAACTCTTCTAAGTCTAGTGTATTTTCAAGTTCTGTTATTCAAATATCTTATCAGTCAGTGTTATTATTATTAAAGGCCTATGATAGATAGACAACTCTTTAAAACACCGAATAGCAGGACTATCCTGTGCAGTAGCCCATATTTTAGACCTTGGTAGCTGCACCTACCTTGCCCAATAGCAGGAATTAGTCCATAGACCTCCCAATACCGGACTAGTAGATAGCAGGGATCAGTCCGTAGACCTCCCAATATCTGTATATTACATCAGCATCACTAAAGGTGGATAGTAGGGATTAGCCCCGTGGGATCTCTTAATACCCACATATAGATGAACTAGTAGCAGGGATCAATCCAGGTGGACCTCACAATACCCTACTATGCAGGGTTCATGTTAGAACCTCGGCGGTTGCACCTACCACAACCAACACACAGTAGTAGCCTTAAAAGGACCAAGCTACCTAACAGCTACTAACTCCTTAGTTGACCGATCTACTCATTCAGTAGGTGTCTAACTGATAGGCAAATAATCGACTTAGACTGTAAATCTTAATATTTTACATTCCCAAATCTAATCTTACCATTAGGTTACGCTTTACGACAACAAGCACACAAGTTAACATAACTTTGCTCACGATCGCAAAGTTACTATTCATATGGTCAGTTTTCACAACCGATACTATTTATTTGGTCATTTTTGCATTTTAAGCCTTTCTCATACTAACACATACCAAGTTCAATTTTCATCCTTTCCTTTACCTATTCACTCATATATCATAATCACATCACAAGACACAATTTCATATCATTTTACCATCCATTTTATACTTATTCATTTTAACCTCTTGTTCACCATATTCAAATGCCATAAGCTTATTAATTTCATGCCAAAAACACCAATATAGCCTAATTTTACCACAATGACATACATACACCCAATATTATACAATTCCATACAAGATTTACACACAAAACTCAACATGCACATGTGACATATCAAATTTAACTTATTCCACATACCTAGGGTGTGAGAACACCCTATTCTCCACCACTTTTATGCTTGTCTCTTTGAGTTTCCTCACTTGTATGTGCCACCCCTAAATATACACAATTTCCACCTTAGAAAAATTTCCAAAAATAATCTAGAGCTCCAAATTAAAATCTAAAACTATAGAAATGCTTAGAATACTCTAATCTACCTATACCAAAAATAAAAAATAGAATTGGAACACTTACACACAATTTGGTCACTATTCACCCAAGTGGTGAATTTCCCAAATTGAGCTCTTTTCCTCAATTTTCTTGGTGGATTTGCTATCTAGGGATGATGGAGGTTTATTTTCTTATAATTTTGGTGAAGTTTGGAGGAGAGAAGAGAGATAAATGAAGAATTTTGGTGGGGTAAATATAGAGGTGGCGTTGGCTTCTCTTAGTTCTTGAGGTTGAAGATGACTTTGGCACATGTGAGGAGGTTCACATGTGTAAAACCTTTAAGTATGATGGGTTAGTTGCATAAAATCATGACACATGGTAATCTAATGGTTAAAATTCATTTTAGGTCACTTTTAGCTTCAAAAATTCACAAAAAATTCTTTGAGCCACCAAAAATTCTTATTTTAGTTTTAAAAATCCTTGATTAGTGTAACTAGGGCCCACGTAAAATTTCAAGTCAAAATTCAACAGTTGACTTTTTTGCACTATTCACCCGCTAGAATAAAATATTCTGAAAAAATATCTATTGAACTCAGAAAATTATAATTCCTCCTCCATTATACTCATTGGAATTTTTGAGATTGAGGGTAAGGTATTTTTAAGTCAGTCCGGGTATATCCCGAGGCTGTTCCCGTCCAGACTCATTTTATCTCCTTATCCACTAGTTCTTGACCTGAAATGATTTATTAGTTCTGCTAAATTTTTTAATTCATTCATTTTCTCTATTTTCAAGGCCGTCAAAGTTTTATGATCAATACGCCAGTCATTGGA
>CANXYI011198584.1:0-13091 GCA_948208565.1 Hura crepitans
AACCAAATATTCTTTTTATTGTCTTTCTTTACTTATGGTTTGATTATCATCTGCATATATCCTTACTATTCTTAGTATATAGGGGTTATAATTTGTACAATTTGCATAAATATATGCATTTCATTTTAATTAATTAGTCCATGTAGTCTTTTTTCTTTATATAATACATTTTAGTTTAATTCTTATTAAATAATTCCATATACTTTACCTTTGTTCAAAATTTCAAAAAATAATCTATTTAATTTCATTTTTTTCTTTTAATAATAATAATAATAATAATAATAATAATAATAATAATAATAATAATAATAATAATAATAATTATTATTATTATTATTATTATTATTATTATTATTATTATTATACAAAATCCTTATTCACTTTCATATGCACAAATGTCTTATATTTTCTTTTATTTTGACATAATTAATTTATTTTATTTAAATATAATTACTTATTTGTACACATATATTTATATATTCATGTATCTATTTTTACAAGGAATTTATCCTATATTAATTTATTTCATACTCATTTTTAAGCACCATTATTTATCTTTTTTATTTTATTTTCTCTTATTTAACTTATTAATTCCTCAAATATGTACTTATGTTTTAGCCTTGACTATAATTCTCAATGTTATGTTTTACAAATTTATAGTGCTTTTATTAATTTTATGTTTTAGCCCCTATAGGTGATATGTGTATTTTAATTTTTCTTAGTATTCCTACCATCTTTTTTTGTTCATTTGAGCTTAAAATATTTCAAATATTCAATTACACCTATAAATTCTCATATAATGTGTATGA
Source organism: Hura crepitans (assembly GCA_948208565.1). Taxonomy (NCBI): domain Eukaryota; kingdom Viridiplantae; phylum Streptophyta; class Magnoliopsida; order Malpighiales; family Euphorbiaceae; genus Hura; species Hura crepitans. The sequence goes on from CANXYI011198584.1 coordinate 810, forward strand.
CTACTCCATTTAGCTAAGAGGTCATTCTCACTCCTACTTTTTCTTTTCATCAATTCTATATTTTTATCACTTTATTTGGCGCCCAATTACATTTATAATTCATCAATTCAATATAACAATCCCAAAATTTCACAAAACATAAATACATAGTTTTATGGTATAAGAATAAACTTACCTCTTTGTATTTCGATCCATTAAATCTTAACTTATCCCTCATTAATTTTATTATTACTCCATCAACCTTTAAATTCCTCTAACTTTATAATGGATTATCTCATAAAATTTACACCAAAAACATCATTAATCAGATATAATTTTATCTAGTTTACAATTACTCAAATAAACATTCTAAATAGCCCATTAATTTGACCAACTTGGGAAGATATACTTAATAATTAGAAGGCCCTAAACCTTTAATTTTTAACATTTTCTTCCTCTAAATCTTATATCTTTTTATGCTCTTATGAGAACTCTAGCATGGTGATTAGGGTAAACTATCAACTAACACTTGATTTTTATCATTTATAACTAATTTGGTGGAAGAAATTCAAGGGTTGGTGAGAACGAAGAATTTTGAGAAGAAGAGAAAGGGAGGAGGGAGTATTGGCTAAAAAATAAAGAATCAAACACATTATTTTCATTTATATAGGTTGATTGAATGGCATGGATTTAATGAGATATACACTTGCATGGTGGATTAACCTCCCATGTGTATTTAATTTTCTTTTAATTTTATTTAATCCATTTATTTTTGGATGGTTGAGATCTCATGGACCACTAGTTGATCTAAGGGTCCATATTCCATCCTACAAAAATCAGCCCTAAATATTTAGTCATGCCTATGTCATTAATTTGCCATTTCCTCTAAATATTTTAACTATTAATTTTTAATATTTTGTATGTTTAAAAAAATTCTAACTTTGTGATTTTTTAGATTCCTTTAGTTTTGGAGAATTAGGGTGTTCATGTTTTGGCTTTTTCCTAGCTCGCTTTTGAGAAATTTTGGTTTAGCCGTAAATGATTATTATTCATCGTTGACTGTAACCTAGATTTCTTTTTCAACTCTTAACCTCTTATATGACATCAAATGCTCCTTATATTACACAGTTCATTAAATAAGTTATACTATCCTTTAGTTAAGTAAACTCTATTCAAGCTCAGGAAGTATTATTTATAACTTAGCATTACTGTTTATCGAGACCATCTCTCAAACCTCATTCTTTTCATGTTTCCAGGTTCCTCACATGTCATATGCTTATTCCATATCCATGTACATGTGTTCACTAATCTTTTAGCCACTAAATACACATTTTTAATTTTGTTTATGGCTTTCTTATGTATTTCCCATTTTGCCTTTTAGTCATTTTTTGCTCTATTGTCTACACCAACTGACTTTACTTTATCTATACATCAATTTTATTCCTCACTTTTTCATCAAATTTGAATTTTATCCTTGTGAAAAATTAGACTAAAAGTTGGGGTATGACAGCTCATCCACTCATAAGAAATTTCATCCTTAAAATTTTTCTTGTATGTTTCCCCTCTTGAACTCTCTATAAGGGTCACAAACACTATATTCTTTAATTCACCCTCCTTAAAAATCATACATTTTAGTTTTGTATTGCACCTTCACTTCCAATCATAGCATATATTACGCTACTTACCCGTGGTTTATATACTATCTTGATTCTTTTCAGTATCTCTTTTTATTCCCTTTAATTAAAGTTCCTATACTTATATCTTATATGATCAATCTCATTTACATTAATATCTATCATTTTTGTTTATTTCTATCACTTAACTTATAGCATTGATATGTTTTATTTCTATTACTATGTATTTTTATTTGTAACTATTTATCCTTGTAATTTTTTATATTCATTTAAATCTTTGACTATCATTTTTCCTTAACTTATACATGTGCTTTCTATGCAAGTTTTATGTTGGTAGTTGAATTGATCCTTATCAATGTCTATGTAACTTAGTTGTCATGTAATGCATGTGTACACACATATGTTACACACATATGCAACCATTTTACACATAAAAATTCCTAAACCTAGTTCTAACTCCACTAATTTGGAACACCCTTATACTTAATTGATCAAATGATTTAGGTACAAGATGTCACTTCACTATTTCAATTACTATTCCTCTATCATGGCATATATACCCTATATTTAATTATCTCAATGTATTTATTTTCTCTTAATTTACATACCACTAAAAATTTTGTTTCATATTTTACACATGTACACCAGAATTAGATAATACAAACATAAACATATTAACAACATTATTATTATTTAGGTTATTGTTTAATGTAACTACCATTTACATAATTCAATTCACATTCAATTAATATGAAGTTACTAAATATATACATGCATTTTTATGTAACAATTAATATATACATGAAATTTTTTGTAACAATTAATTATTAGTAGAGTAAAAACACTTATGTAAGTGAATAATGCTTGTGATAGACTTTTCTTACCTTTATGTCTAATTAGCATGCTTTTAGCATAGCTAAAACTCAATGTGATACTTCGCTTGGATTGTCTCATAACCTACACATTAGCAAGAAGCCAATGTGCTAAGCAAAATTGCTCAATGATGTATTCTAATATCATAAAACTCATATTTGCCATTATTGTTATCTTTATCTATATATAATTCTTAATGGAATATTTAATTGACTATTCATTTCCCTTTTTTTATGTTTACTTTCTTATATGTATTTGTGTTATTCAAATAGTTTCAATCATTCTTATGACTCAATATGTTACGTTTAACTATTACGTTACCTTTACTACATAAGCATATCTTGCAACACCCTTATACCCAATGGATAACTTGATTTAGGTACATGATGTTACATAACTAATTCATTTACTATTTCATTATCATGTCATTTGTACCTTTTACTTGATCATCTAAGTATAATTATTCTACCTATGTTCACATATTATTTTAAACAGTCAATATATATATCACTTGTAATATTACATATGTTGCCATAATAATATTATTATCAATGTTTATGTTGTTAATGAATACGACTGTAATACACTTAATTCAATTTATACTCATACTATTTGTACTCATCATCTCTATACTTTTATTTTATATAACCATATCATATGTGACATGCATGAACACTTAAATAATTAAAATGCTTGATGAATTATACTTACTTGTATATCTGGTATGTGAGCTTTTTTCTTATGTTAGGACTTAATCCACTCCTTCGCCTACTTTGATTCATAGCCTACACACTAGTAAAGCCACTGTACTAAGCAAAATTACTCAGAAGTGTATTCAATAGTTATGAATTTTATTATTTTCATTATTCTTACTTTTTCTAGTTATACTTTATACTAGATGTCTTAATAGTCCATTCTTATTCTTTACATTTATACTAATGTAAGTATAGAAATATTATTGTTCTTGTAATTTAATATTTTCTATTGAACTATCTTATCTTATATGGATAGTAATTTGCATACCATTCAAATATTACCCTACTTTATTATTTGGTTTTGTATACTTCCTCTAGAGACACTAATCTTCTACTTTTCTTCTTACATTTTAGATATAGCATATATAGTAGCTTCACTTTTTAAAATTTATTCACTTATAACTTACTTTATGTATCATATGATCACCAAATTATGCTATTCTCTTTGCATCATAATTCTTTTATAGACTAATGAATATTAGGCTTCTTTAAACATTAATTTATTTCAAGTTCTTCAATTAGTATGATTATATTCTATATATATTAAAATCTTCACATTTCTCTTTTCTATTTAAGTACAAATATTTTTCTAATCAATTATAATCAAATTATTTAACTTGTAACATATGTAACCCAAAAATTCTAGTGTTATGAATAGCACTTCTTAGGATATGAGTAGTGTTTCCTAAGACCTGACTCACACTAATCCTACTAAATAGAAGTATTAAACATAATATGGTTTTTGGTAAATTTTAGATTGAAAACAAAGTCATTAGATGGTTAAAAATGATAGTTAATATTTTATGGCAATGTTTTGTGAATAGTGACCTAGTTTTAGATGAACCGTAAAATATTCAATTTTTGCTCAGAAAATTCTAGGATCGACACAACCTAAAACTTAAATGTTTCAAATAGTCCATTGGCATTAGAATTGGAATTTTTTTAATATCAAGATGAATTTTTACTAAAATTGGGTATGGATTAAAGAATTTTTTAATTTCAATTTTCCTGAATTTTCTAGCATAGGTTTTTAAAGGTTAACGGGTTTTGATGTCATAATTTTATAGGATAGTTGGACCATTAATTATTTGTTAAATTGTGGATGGAATATTTAAAAGAAAAGAAGGGAAAAAAGGGGCAAAAATTGATGAGCATTGGATTCACTATTAGAGAGATCTTGACTCTTGATTAATTTGAGCAAGTAAATAGTCAAATTAATGACTTAAAAGGGGTTAAATGTAGAATATTGATAGCCAACATCTCTTCCCCTCTCTCCCTCTTTTCGACACCATTAGAGGGTAATCTCTAAGCTTTTTCTTTTCTTCCATACCACTAATTTCATATTTTTAAGACATCAAACAAGGCCTCTTTCACATTTAGAACACACTTGGTGTGGAAAATTTAGAAAAGGATAAGAGAATTACATGGATGAGCTACGGTGTTAATAGTGACCTATTTCATCAACAAAGTTTTTTTGGGTTCTAATATTTTTCCTGTGGTCTATAGGTGTTTAAGAAGTGGTATTTATGTTTAGATTTGATTTTGTAGTTGTATTGGATTTATTATGAATTTTTCTAAGTCTATGCCTATTATGTGTATAGACAAAGAAAGAGGAAGTAAAGCTAAGGGGAAAGAGAAGGCTAGAGTTCACATTAGTGGTGTAGTTTACCCTAATAGTAAATGTATTTAACTTGACTTATGCATATTGTGTTGGTATGATTGCATTTTGTATGTTTATAGCTTTATTTCAATAATGCTTATTTAGAGAATTGGTGAATTTCATTTATTATGCTATGAGTACGTATGTGTTATGTGTAATTTAATGGTTTGATGAAGAATGAGATGGTTGATGTTTGCATGAAGTAGTGGCTAAAATCCCTAATAGGCCTAAAGTAGATGATTTGACTACGTGAATTGAGTTATGAGCATGTTTAAGATCTTATGGCTTAAATTGAGTTGTATGAGCATAATTTAATACTTATGTGATGATAATGATACATTATAGAGTATGTGACATGATGTGGATTTATTGATCCTAATAAGCATGAAAGCCATTATTTCATATGTATATGAAAACTTATCTTATGAGGTTGTCATTTGTGTTAAGTATGCATTTTAAGTATGCCTTAGCTTAAGAAATTTTTATGCCATAGATTATAAGCATATATTATGTTTGATATGGATATAAGTAGAGTGATAAGATGTGAACATTGTGTGATGATGATTAGTATAAGACCATGCCTACTTTTATAAAGAGGAATAATGAAATAAGTAAATTATGCTTGTATCTAACTTTGTTATGGCTAAATGGCCTATTAATATGAGCTTTGGTGCTATAGGCACATACCAAGAATATCATGTTAATAATGTTTCAGTATACTGCTTCAACATTGAGTTATATGTATATATAGATATATAACATGGTTTAATATAACTAATAAGCTTTAATTCTTAATAAAGTTGATTTAAATCATGTTTAAGAAGATGAAACACAATAAGTATGATAATCCCCCATACAATTAGACAATTTAGGTTAGATAGGTTGGCTAATAAACTAGGGAGATAAAGTAGCTGTTAGGGTGCCTTGGGTACAATATCAATCTTCGGGCAACCATATTAGCCTTCTAGCAATGTACTAGCCTTCAAGCACCATTAGTCCTAGTATCCAATTTTGGTCTGTTGTCTTTTAGGTATGGGCATAATTGAGCATTTTGGCAAGTAATTAAGAATGATATAAATTAAGAGTTATTTACATATATGCTAAAGCTAAGTTTAATAAGGATGTTGAGATTTGTATTTATGCATGGCAGATTCTTTTTAGTTATTATAGACTATTGTTGCAATGCTTGAGTATAATTATAGTATGTTATGCATAATAATATTGTGATGTAAATTTTATGTGATTAATGCTTTTGCATGATATGCATGTGACAATGCATATGTTAAATTGAATAAACCATTAAGCAGTCACTTAGTATATCATTTTATTTTGTGATGCGCAGGTTAAAGAAATCACATTAGAGTCAAAGCCTTAGTATCAATAAGGGATTAAGAGATGATTCTTTGTGTATTTTGCTTTCTTTTTGTATAATCAATCATACACTCTTACAGTGGCATTCTTGTCTAATTTGGGGGTTCATCCTAACATATTTTGTAAATGTTTTTATAACCTTTAATAGTATATAATAACTTGTTCATATAAGTATGTTTGATAATACATGACTTGTATGATATCTCTTTCTGATGTATGTTTGATGAATGTTGAGTTCAAGTATACTATGTTGAGTTAGAGGGTTAGATAGATCCAGATGATAAAAAGTTGTACTGAGATATTTTAGAAGTGTTATTTTTATACAGGTTAATATTTGGGATAGTGCTTAGTATAGCCGTTATGCTAAAATAATTTTGGCATGAGGACCCTTTTAGTATACCTAAGAAAATGGTTTTTGAAAATCCATAATTTTATAACATCATGCATGCAAAATATGTTTCAATCTTAAACAATAAAGTTTTAATTTTATAAAGGTTTTCTATAAGAGTTATTTAGGTATCAATTTATGTGTATATCACATAATTTTGCAAATTGAGGCTTATAATCTATTTCTTTTCCTATAAATCTGAGGATGAGCCAATCTAAACCATAAGGTGAAGAGGAAGTTAAGAGCCATGCTTTGACTATAGTAAGGGGGCCACTAAGGCTAAAACCTTTATCATCGAGTGATGTTGGGCATGCAGCTTAAGGAACATAAGTTTAGCCTTTTTTGGTAGAGCAGATGATGGAATTAGTAAGATAAGCATCTGTCGTTGTAGTTGCTAATATTGCTATTAGTACAATTCATCTTGCTCCACCTTTACTTGTTTAGCTAGAACCTCATGCTCTTTAAAAAACTTACCTTGAGAGGCTTAAGAAGAATAGGGCTGAGGACTTCAAGGGTGAGGAGTTAGATGGATCTCACTAGAGAAATATTGGCTGGATAAAACCATGATAAATATATAGTACTTAAAGTGTATTGTAATGCCTCAAAAACATTTAATTATGAATTGTACTTTCTTAGGAGTCTACAGTGATCTAGAAGGTTAGGATATACTGGCACTAACATACGATAGGATTAATTATAAAATAATTTTAGGTGAAATGTTAAGCAAAAATGAATTTATTATAATGGTTAAAGGTGTGGTCAAAGCTTTTAATGCATTGTCTTTTGAATACTTTCATAACTGAAGCTGAAAATAAAATATTTGTTTTTGCTCAAAAAGAACTAAATTTGATACAACCTAATACTAAAAAATTCTAACTAGTACAATGGAATTTAAATCAAAAATTTTCAAGATTGGGAAGTATTTTTTTAAAAAAATTGTGTAATATTTAAATTTGTTATTTTTATCAATTCTCTTGGAATTTTGAGCTAAACTTTTTGAGCTATGTAAGACTTGGTTTTTAAGATTTTTGGGCAAATTTTGAGAATTTTTGGGCTTATGGATTATTTACTATGGATTTTTCAAGGAAGAAGTGGAAAATAATGATTTTTTTATTTGGTTTAGAAGTCAACATTTCACCTATTTTTTTATCATTTTCCCCATTTTCTTCCTCATGAGGCTAATAGCTAAGGCTGGCATTTTAACCATTTTTATTTTCTTCATCTATGATTAAGGCCATTTTCTCTAATTTTACACTAAAAACTAAACCTCTAGTGCATTAGAAGATTAAATTTGGCATGAATTTTGAGAAGAACGATAGAGATTTATTGATTGTAGGTAGAGGAGAATAGTGACAAGTTAGGGTTTTGGTGACTTTTTTCGAGCCCTATTTTTTTCTAACATGCTTTGGGAATGGTGGTAGACATGTAAAAGTCAATTTTTTTACTTTTGATTAACAATTTATTTTATTTGGATTTTTAATTGATATGTTGTGTATGTGTTGTAATGCCCAAGAAATAAGGTTTCATGAATAGTACATCCTGAGGGATGAATACTATCTCCTAGGGACTCAAGGCACCCTACAATTGGAAAAGGGGAAGTACTAGTCATAAAACTTTGACTGGTATGAAAATGAAATAATTTAGACTTTTATTAGAACTAACAAATCATTTTAGACTAAGAATTAGTGAATAATAACTTTACTTGGCACGGAGCTAGTAGAGGCTTGAGATGTGCTCGGATAGACCTAAAAATGGCAAACCCTAATGGTCAAAAATTTCAAAAAGTCTATTGGTAAAGGAATTTTAATTTTTTTGAGGCCATTTGATATTTATTCCAAATTTCCTAATTACATGAGTGAATAGTTGACCTAGTTCCCTTTGTAGTTTCGATTGGAGATTTTAAAGGGCTCTTAATGGGCACTATAGAGAATTTTTTGCACTAAAAGTAAGAATTTTAGATTCATAGAAAAATTATTTTTAATTTTTGAAGCTTAAAATGAAAATTAGATTAAAATGGATTGTTAAATCAGCATATGGCGTGATCTGGGCTATCAAAGTATCTAATATAAAAAGGTGTCCACATGTAGGGTGCCCAAAAGTGCCAACCCACCTTCTCCTCCCCTTTCCCCACTTGAGCCGCTTCCTCCCTTTTTTCTTCAATTTATCCTTTAATACTAAACCAAATCCATTATGTTTTATATCAATCTTTGTCTTTATGATCTCCTAAGACTCCTCCCACTGACATAATTTGAAGAAAGTACCTAAAATGGGAGATATGAGCACTTTTCATGAATAATGCCTAAAGTAAGTGAAAGTGCTTTTTCTTTTAATTTTTATTACTAGTTTAGGTAGCCCTAAGTGAGCAATATTTAGCCATACAAATAGTTTTTGATTTGGAGCTAGGTAGGATTTTTTTTTTCAAATGCTAAAATAGTATATATTTGTAGGCAAAAAGAGGAACCTTAAGCAAAAGAAGCCAAGCAAGCCTTAAAATTGTTAATTTTGTTGTTTTGACATCCCAAGTATCTTAATTTAAAGTAATATAAGTTGTTAATTGTGTTAGTGTGCATGTGTGCATGTGAAAGTGTTTATGGAATTGGTATAATACATATGTGTGTATATAAATGCATGAAATGAGTTTGTTAGTGTGCTAGGTGTGGCATAAAATGAATAAATACATAGAGGTTGCTTGAAAAAGGCATATGATGGTGTATGTAAGTGAATAGCAAATGGTGTTTAAAGGAAAATGTGTGTGTGTATGTGCAATTAATATTGAAATGTAATGTAATTAAGGTAAAAAGTGAGTACAAAGTGTCTTTATGATATAAGGTTGGTAAGAAATGAATTGTGGGTACATGAACATGGTATAGCCATGAGGTCTGTCATGATCATGAGATGGATATACATCTGTGTAAACTGAAGATTAATGGCATACAACAGGCACTATAATATGGTTATGTGATTTGAGAGGGGTAAACTAGTGCAATATGATTAAATAGAATGCTAAGTGGTAATGGTAATGGAATATTATGTTAATAAAAATGAATTGATGTCACTTGGCTTGAATGTGTGAAAATAATTACTTAGAATTACGGGACTATGAAAATGGTCTATGTAGATTGCACATGATGGCAAAAGGGATCGTAGTTAGTGGTCATTTAATAATGGTAATATGAAATTAAATGGCAAGATAATGAGTAAATGGTAAGAAAGTATGTTAAATGACTTATAATGGGATATGAAAATGGTAACTAGTATTGAGCCATATCAGTTAGACACCTATTAGATAGGTTGATGGGTTAACAAGGGAGTTATTAGATGCTCAGTGTTTTGGTCCATATGGGCCATTGACTTTGTGTATGATAAGCCGAGTGTAGCTATCGAGGTTTTGCTAGAGAGCCCTATACACATTGGTATTGAGAGGTTTGTTAGACTGATCTCTAATATCTAGGGTCATTAGGGTAGTCTGCATGAAATAACTTTGACCATCCTTAGTATTTAGAGGTCCACACGGACTAATCCTTACTTACCCATATTTTAGTTGATTTGAGAGGTCCTACGGGACTAATCCTTACTATCCACCTTAGCATGATAGGTATTTGGGATTTGGGAGGTCATTTAAGGATGATCCCTACTATCCATACTATTAGAATAAAAAGGCATAAAAAGAAAGTTTGACAAATAAACTATATATTCTTAAGTAGGACAAGAAGTACATAGCACGACGTGTAATTATTCTGAGTAATGAGATATTATTGAATCAAAATTAATGTGAGTTAATGCATATATGTATTGAATGTACTTAACTAAAAAAAGGGTTGAATTGCATGTGCTACATGATGCAATTTATATTACATTAAACTTAACATTGAGTGTATAATCATCATATCGGTGTCTCGATGCACAGGTAAAAGATAGAATCTAGCTTTCTGGCCTCAAGATTTGTTGTATAACTGTTCAACCCCTTAGGTATATTTCCTATATTCATTTTTAAGTTTCTGAAGTAAAGGGCACTTATGTATAAGTAGGGTTGGGGCTTAGTTATGTAAATAGTTAAGTATTATGTTTTGCCACATGTTGGATTGTAAATGATAAACTAGGTGCTATGTATATATGTTGAGATTTTATGCATGTTTGATACATGGGTCTAAGACTTTGGTGTGTATGTGTATGATTGGTTGATGTTAAGATGCGAATTTAGGGGACTAAAAGGTCTTACAGGCATGAAATGTTTAAGTATAGTTATGGAAGTGCATTTCTGTAGGCTTAAAATTTTCATTTTTCACTTGGGTTGAAATTATGCTACCAAAATTTCTATAGATTATAAATACCATATGGCTAGTAATTGGGATGTTAGTCAATAGGAGTGAAATAAATGTTGAACAGGGTAGGATAAAGATAGGTGACTCTTGTAAAGGCAGCATCTCCTATCTAGTTCAATGATTGGTTGGGTAGTGGGTGATACATCAAGTGGCATTAGAGCAAGTTTAGGAAGTTCTAGGCATAGTATGCATTACTGTCATGGTCTAGGGTTTTGTGTCAAGTAAGGCTACATAGTATGAGGCTAATTATCTATTCTTTTGTAGTAATCCATGATGAATGAGCAGACCCTACTAGAATAGGGGGAAGAGGTGGCAAGCCATGCATCAACAACAAGAGATGGACTTAAGGCAATTTTAGCCACTCCAGTGTTGAGTGATACAACATGTTAAACATAAACACAAGCTTCACTGGCATTGCTACAACTATAATAGTAGCTCCACCACCACCACAAACCCTAACACAACCCTTGTAGGCTATAGCATTGCAGAAGACATATTTTGAGTGAGTGAAAAATATGGGGGCTTTAGACTTTATAGGGTTAGTAGAGGAGATGCTACTGGGGGTAAGTACTAGCTAGAGTGTATAATCAAAATTTTAGAGCAGTTAAAGTGTACCTCATAAGAGAACATGAAGTGTTCCACCTCTTCTATCTAGGGAAAAGTTTCCCATTGGTGGGACACCATTCAAATGTAGAAGGTAGTAGCAGACTTTACCTAGGATTTCTTCCTTCAGAAGTACAACAAGAGGTATATATCTGAGACATATTTGGAAAAGAAGAGATAAGAGTTTCTTGATTTGAAGTAGGGGCACAGGTCAGTGTCAGAGTATGAAAAAGACTTTGCTTGTGTGAGCAGATATGCAAAAGAATTTATGCCTACATAAGAGGAACACTATAAAAGGTTTCCAAAAGGTATCTATAAAGTTAAGGATATAGATAGCCACCACTAAGATGAGAGAATTCTCTTCTTTAGTGTCAGTAGCTTATGTAATAGAGGAAATGGTGAAGGAAAGAAAGGAGATTTTTAAGAAAAAGAGGCCTTTCATAGCAGTATAGACTAGCTCAGCACCTGATGCAAGCATAAAGTAGAAGGGCACTTAGGCCTTACATCAGTCCTTGAGGCAGAGCTAGACTTAGAGGCTAGGTTAGACACCTTAATCTAGACCTTGAACTCTATAGCAAGCTATTAGCGCTCTAGTATTTATAGTAAGCAGTGCACTTCTAGTGCATTAGATATGCAACAGGAAACATTGGGAACCATGTTAGCAGAAGAGATGGGAAGAGTGCTTTGTCTATGTATC